>JAJKFI010000032.1:4712567-4736240 GCA_029204185.1 Lerista edwardsae
TCTCACAGTCCAGAACTGGTAGAAACTGGCATTCCGTCTCTCCGTCTAAGGATCAGATAAACACCTGTGAGTCCTTGAGCAGGTCAGCTTCCCAGCTTGTTAGGGATAGTAGTTGTACTCCCTTTCTTGATAGTGTAGAATAAGCAGACAGTTTCACACGGGAAGCCCTGGCTGGAAACACTGCACATTCCCATGAGCTCATAGTGTTCTAAGAGTCACCCCATTGGGTAAAATGGGGCACAAGGGGTCTTCAGGTATCCACCTACCAGATACACTCTGGCTGCATCCCTTTGTTCTGTTGTTAGAAGGAGTTTTTCACTGTGTGTGCTTAAGATGTAAAGCTGCACTGAAAACGGCCGCCTGCGAGCGGCCCAAACCTCACCGGCTTCCTAGCCGGCAGATTGAACCTTTGTACCTTTCTTACTTTCGCTACAATAAAGAGACTTTGTTATGGAAATGTGGCGATTGCTTCAGTCCTTCGCACCGGAGCGCTAAGCCAAGCGCTAGAATGGGTCTCCAAGCCCCCAACTCTGCTGCTATTTACACAAATACACAACAAATGTGCCAGCTTCCCATGCCCCCTGCTGCCAACACTGCTGCCAACACTTCTGCCAACCACACAGCCAAATGAAGTACACTTCCTTAAAATGCTTTCATTTTTTTAAAAAAAGTCTTTACTCAAGTCACACATTGAAAGCCATGAACATTTTGCACGAATGCCTCTGGGGCATAGTGACAATATTTGTGTAAGGGTGTGATTCTCTCAGGGGTGAGGCCTTATGGAGCACAGGCTAGGGGTCCATGCAAGGACTGTGCCCGGCCAAACCTGAAGCAGTAAGGATCTGCTGCCGCCACTGCTCCCCATTGTCACACAGTAAGCCCAAGGGGTTGCTGTCCAGATGCTGCAGAGGAGCACCAACAGCACAGGTTGTCTCTTTTCCAGGACCATCTTACAGTTCCCAGATGTCTGTACTGGCACATTGAGGAAACCTTTATATTTCAAGAAGTTAGTGGTCTGCATAAGTTTTCCCTGGTGTTTAGTCTGCTCTGTCGCACTCTATGGACACAATCCTATGCACGTCTACGTCCCATTATAGTCAATGTGGCCTGTTGCCAGGTTAAGTGTTGATAGGATTGCAGCCTTTGTATAATTGCTGAGTCAAGCTTAGTTAGCTTCTTACACCACTGAGTGGTCACTGCTTACTAAGATGCTCCCTCCCCTGATCTTATCACATCTTGAGATTCAAAGGGCACCAATCCATTGCCAGGCACCTGGGTGAAGCTACGTTTCAGGGAGTTGCATCATACACTTTGTTCCTTGAAGTTAGGATCCTTTCTGTATAAAAGAGTTTTGGAAAGGCTCATTAGACATGCTTTTGGCATTGGCTGGCTTTGGTAGGTGGCTGGCTGCAGACATGCTACTTGCCCATGAAAGGAATGCATCTGTAGGAGGAAATGCCACTTCTGATTTGAGAGAAGAAAGAACCCTGTACAGCTGGGTCCTTGTTATCCGCTGACTCAGTATCCACAGATTGAACCCACTGCAGGTTCCAAATCCATGGCTGAGGATTCACTGAGGACCTCCTGGATGCAACTGGAACTTCGTAGGGGAGTTCTTTACTCTTTGTCTCAGAATAGGAAGAGGCTGCATGTTCAGGTGCCCTGAACATGGTTGCAACCCACAGACTTCATTACCCATGGTTTTTGTATATATGGTTGTGTTTGTCCAGCAGCAGATCCCCTGCAAATACCAAGGCACAATCTGTATTTCACTCTGCTTGTTGGGGTTTTTTGTTTGTTGTTTTTGCATGTGCAAAGCTAATAAATCTGGTTTTTATTTTCATTCACTACTGGCCATTCTATTGTTCTGTCCACAAAGAACCATTGCCTTCTGACTCTACAATGTCCTACAATGTCTTAGGAATCTGCATTGTGGGCTAGACACTCCAAAGTGCCAGGAGAAGAAAGAGAACATTCCAGTTTTTCTATCTGCTTCCCACTGCCTACCAGAAAGCCTCCCCATTGGTTGTCCAGCCAGGGAAGCCATCTGGTAACCAAACAGTGGATGGGCAAGAGTCCTCCTTAAGTACCACCACTGTACCTGGGATAGTGGGATGTGCCATTGGCATGCTCACATGCTTTCCAAAGCACAAGGCACATGCCATAGGAGGCACAGAAGTTTCCCCATGGCATTCCAAAATCTGGCCACACCCCATCACACCTTGTCATCTTGACAACATGTTGTCATTGATTTCAACAGGAACAGGATTAAGAGTGACAAAATAAAGTATATTTCTGCAAGAAAAAGAATCCTAGCCATTTCCATTGTTTAGCGCTGTACTTAAATACCTTTTTTTTCCCCTTTGGGAGAGCCTAGCCAACACCTCCATTTCACCAAATAACTACAAACACATCAAGTGTTTTCAGTGACTATTCTTTCATGCATTTGGGCTTGCTTTCAAAATTATTAAAATATATTTGGCTTTTGTAACTTTCCTTAATTAAACCATCTAAAGCAGATGGAATTACCGAAATTACAGAGTTTAAAATATCATCCTAATTGGTTTATGATCTCAGTGACACCACAGTGCCGTTCAGACTGTGTCATGTATAGGGGCTGCCCAACAGACAAAACTTGCCAATTAATTCTTTAGCCTGCATTATTCTCTATTTTCTTATTTTTATCATCTATCTGCTTTGCCAGGATTGTGTCTTGCCCTCTGAAAGGACAATCTTGCACTTGTAAGATATGTATAGTCAGTCAAGAGAGGAAAGGAAATGTGTTTATTGGACTAATGGGGGGAAGAGATGGCTTTTAATGCCAAAAGCCTGTAAACTCTGAATGTACAGTGTGTCAGTGGAGACACACAAGCGCAAAATATATGTGGCTAGTTTTTAATGAAGCTGAAAACACCTGGTGTTTCCAAAGTCTGTTAAATTGGGGTCCATTAAACTGAGGGTTCACTGTACTTTATTTAAACTAAGTTTCCTAAGTGGCTCCTTCTTACATGTGTAGCTTCATCTGCATACCATATGGTGCATGAGATGTCCCCCTCTCTGGTTTCTTTTCACCAGCAGTAGAGACTTCTGACATATTCTGAGGCAACTGAAGTGCAAGGAGAAAAAAAATGGAAAGGTCACTTTTTTTTAAGAGTTGAAATTGGGAGAAGTTGTAACACCATTGTGGTGATCCTCTTTTTGTCTTTTTTTTTTTTTGAACCTTCTGTTTCTTTAAAGTATCTCATTTTGCCATTTAGATATGAATTTTAACTCTCTGTTCCATTGGGTTGCCATGGTAACAGGTTTTGGGCCTCATGGTGACAGAAAAGTCTGACAGACCTTGTTCCTGTTTGAGCGAGTTTCTTGACTGAGCAGTAGTATGCTTGCAGGAAGGAGACATCTAAGAAAAGATTGTTCTACCTTTAGGAACACGGTTGGGTAATTGCTGTTAAATAAAAGTACAGCTGGAGAAATACCCTATAGTGGGGACCGATTTACTTCTCGGAGCTTCCCTGTATGGCGCACCTCACGCAGCACTGCTGAGCGGCTTTTTATTCTCCTAGGTGACATTTTCCATGTCAAAGAAATATTTAAATGAAATGCGTTGCAAGAGATTCCGACAGTGCCAGCTGCAAGACTCTTTCCAGCATTGCAGGGGTCAATTAAAAGAGCCAATCATTTGGTCTTAAAACTTTGAAAAAAAAAAGAAGTAAAGGGGGAAAAAAAGTGGACAAAAAGTAATGTTAAATAGCATGGAGCATGACTAATGGCACAAGCATGTTAAAATCATTGGGAAAATGTCCTTGGAAGACAAATGAATTTTCAGCAGAATAATTAACTTAATTAACAAATTTGCATGCATATTCATCAGGCTATTGAAGTCTTTCCAGCACAGCTTGATGAGCATTGGTGTAATAATTGTCTCATTTACATTCTGCAATCTACTACAATTTGGGGCATGCAAAAAAAAAAAAAGCCAACCTCTTCCCTTTGACATCTTTTACGACCCCAACCCTTATAGTAAACACATGCAAAAAGTCTGCAGTGTCCATTGAGTAGCCTTTCCTTTGGTCCTTTTAACACACCCCTTCTCCAACTCTGACGTTTTCCCTCTTTCCTCCCCCCCCGCCCCTCCCTCCTTGTCTTTGGCCCAGGTTCTCTGTTTTGCCTCTGCTTGCTCTCCTGGGTAAATCTTGGCACCAGTTCTGACTTCAAATCTCCTGGGCCGCCAGACTGCATCATGTAAAAATTGCCATTTTCCTCTATCTCTGCAGGGCAATCTTTAAAGGCAGTAAGGTGTGACGCTCCAGACTGGCAGCTTGGCAAGAAAGAGCTTATGGATACCAGCACACAGGAATCTGGAGGGCTCAATCTGACAGCCAGTCTGTACTAGAAACAAAAGGATTAAAAAAAGAGGGAGAAAGAAAGAGGGAGAGAGAGGTGGGGGGAGAACAAAATGTATTTTTACATATTGCAGACATATGGCCACAAGACCAGCAGAAATAGATTTAATTACCAAACTCATGCATTAAGGAAAAACACTCTAAAACAGCACTATAAACAGTGATACTCTCATTTAATTTTCCCCGTTAGTTAAAATCATTAGAGAAATTCTAGTATACATCAGCTGTCATAAAACGGATGGAACAGGGAAGGCACTGCCAAGACTATCTAGTCTGGTCTTCTCTTTCAAGTCCATCCCAAAGGAGGTTGCCAACTGAAAGGAATATAAACAGATGCCCCAAAAGAATATTTGGGCCATGGGGAAGTGTGCTTATGATTTCTAATCACAATGTTAAGAAGTTCCGGCTACTATACATTTTGCTTCTATACATCGTGATCCCACAAAGAAAGCCCACTCAGCATTTCTTTGTTGGCCCACTGAATGAAGCCTTCCACCTTGATATCCTTCCAGCATACAGGGGCCAACAAGTGAGCAAAGCATAGAACTGAAGAAGCCAGCCCAAGTCCTCTTGAGGCCTGAGATGACATACCACAAGCTGCCCCCTGCACCAAGAGATGGGACAGCCTCTGCTTCTGCTATTCTGCAATGTTCTCACTCAGCTCCCTCCTCCCCTTCACATTTCCTCTTCCTGTCTGTTCTCCTCTTCCTTTTCAGCCCAAGGAGGGGGAACACTGGAAGCAAACAGATGGACAGAGAAGGGCCCCTTGAACAATCTGTTGCTTGAGATTACTGTTTCAGTGGGCCTCATGGATGGTCACCTCCAACTCTCTTGAAATGGGAAGCTGTGTGGCCCCTTTTTGTCCCTGTATTTTTTAAAAATACAGATGTTCTGAATCACTCCAAAGATTTAGTGGATCTTCCAAAAAAATTCCAAAGATGCCATGGAAGAAAGACAACTACAGACTTTGATCATTCTTGTGGGTCTTCCTTGCCCGTGAGGTGTTGTTGTTGCAGAGGTCTTGCCTACAGAATTCACAGCTGGAGATTTGGGTGCTGTCTCATGCTTCAGAGGTCTGTGTGGTGAGGGGGTTGCTACACACAATGTTCTCCACCACCTGGCCATACAAAATGAGACATACAAAATTATGCATGGAAGGGATAGAGTCGATAAAAGGATGTTCTTTTCCCTCTCTCAAAACACCAGAACCAGGGGGCATCCGCTAAAACTGAGGGTTGGGAGAGTTAAAACAGATAAAAGGAAGTACTTTTTTACCCAGCGGGTAGTTAATCTGTGGAACTCTTTGCCACAGGAGGTGGTGATGGCATCTGGTCTTGATGCCTTTAAGAGGGGATTGGACAGATTTCTGGAAGAAAAGTCCATTGTGGGCTATAGGCAATGATGGGTTGCATTAGTACATTAGTAGTAGGCTACTTCAGAGTACTGGGTGCAAGGGAGTGGCAACAGGATGCAAGCATCTTGTGGTCTCATGCCTCCCTGGGGCACCTGGTGGGCCGCTGTGAGATACAGGAAGCTGGACTAGATGGGCCTTTGGCCTGATCCAGCAGGGCTCTTCTTATGTTCTTATGTTCTTATTGCCAGTGTGTTTCTTTCTTGGACAAGGGCTTGGCTTATGGGGCCCCAGGCTCCTGTTGTTTGCCCTCAAGCTGACCAGCAGCATCACCAGCATGCCCTGTCCCTAAATAGCCTTCCCCAGGGAGTTGGCCCAGCCCTTTCCAGTCCAGCCTGCCCCCCCCAATCCTCCATACAGGTCCTTGTCTGCTGCAGGAAGCCCTTGGTTTTCCATTATATCCAGATCTACATGGCCTACTCCTCTCTATTCTCACTCTCCTTCCCTGGTGGTCCATGGCGCAAGGTTTGTCTTGGCTGAGAGGCTCACCTGGTGTGTCAGGTTTGTCAGGCACCAGATGTGCTGGCAGCGGCCAGGAGGCTCCCATGGAGCTGCGCTGGAGGCAGGCTCTGTTGCAGTTTCACACCACACACTCCAGAACTAGTGGAAACTGGCATTCCGTCTCTCCGTCTTCAAATCAGATAGAGCACCTGCGTGTCCTTGGGGTGCTCAGCTTCCCAGCTTGTTAGTGCAATCTGTTACACAGTAGCTGGACTCCCTTTAGTTAGTGTAACATAAGCAGGCAAAGTTTCTCACGGGAAGCACTGGCTAGCAAACATCCACTTTCTAATGAGATCATGATGTTCAAAGGGTTACCCCATTGGTTAACTTGGGGCACAAGGGTCTTCAGGTATCCACCTACCAGATATGCTCTGGCTACACCCCTTTGTTCCCATATAACTTGTACTTTTTACTGTGTGCGCACTGTTACTGAGACTGAGAATGAGACTGAGACAGTAACTGAGAATGTAACAACATGCGTTGAAAAGCCGCTTGTATGCGGCAAGCCTTCGCCGGCTTTCGCTGACCGGCAAACAGAACTTCTCGCTTTCTTGCTATCACTACTGTAACCAATAAAAGACTTTGTTATTGAAATGTAGCGATCGCTTCGTTCCTCCGCTCCGCTCGCGCGAGGCAAGCGCTGAATGGGTCCACAAGCCCCCAACTCTGCTACAAACAATCCAAACAAACAACAGGCTCCAGAGGGTGGCAGCATCGTCTGAAGCCTGTCCTTCCAGGCTGGTAAGTCTGCATCTGGACTACTCTTATGTACCCTAACATACTCTAATATTTGCGCACCCAGTAGGCAAAGCAAGTCTTCCATCCATGCTATCCTTTTACGGAATTCACAACAGGAGCTAATCTCCTGTTTTGATACTAACTGACATTCTAGTATATGTGACTCAGTATCAACAGAAGAAAATGATTCCATTTGCATTCTTTGAACACTGAAAGAGTGCAAGCAGTGAAAGAATATTGGTATGGGTGCTGCCTTATTTTTCCATATAATATACACTTTGTATGTTGATACGTAACCTCTTTCATCAACATGCTACATTAGTGGTAATATACCACTTACATTTTTTTTTCTTTTTGCTATATCAGTAAATTGTAAAAAAAGACTGTTTTCAGTCAGTAGAACTGAGTCCAGAGTTAATGACTTGAAGAGTCAAAGCTAAATTATTGAAATAAATTCCATAAAATAACATTTGTCAAATAAAAATAGAAAGACATTAGCTCTGATTCATTAATGCTGAAGTCCTAAACACTTACTCCCTTCCTAGGGAGCAGATCCAGTTTGACACAAGGCAAGGGAGTCTTAATTCTGCTTTAGGATTGCGTTGTCAAACTCATCCCTTGTACCATGGTAAATTTTCTGAATCTTATGATCCCACCATGTTGCCCAGGTTAAAAATGCATGGGATGCAGAATGACAGAGAAAGTTAGGATCAGGGAGGCAATTAAAAACTAGGATTATTAGGGCTCAATCCTGAACCCTCCAGTGCGGGTGGTATGCTGGTAAGGCACATCCAATGCTGGTGGTAAGGGCTTACTGCCTGCATTGTTCCACTGCTGGTCCTGTGAGTATGGAGGCGGTAGAGTGATGCCAGTGAGCCGTCAATTTTACCACTGCTGCACTCTTTCCAAGTGGGGTGGGACTGGAGGGTGTTCCTGGGCAGGGAAGTGGCAAGGTGGGGTGGGATCAGTGGTGAGCTTTACACCCAGATCAGCCTATACAGCCATTGGCAGCTCTCCGGGCTTACCCGGGAGAAGGGAACAAATGTCCACCTCCTCCAAGGAGCCTCCAGCAGCTGCCGCTGGATGCAGTGACGGCCATCTGGCTCAGGATTGGGCTGCCCGTGTCTTCACTTCTCCGTTTAAGAACAGATCCCTCAATCAAAGCACCCGCAAAAGTTAATTCATTGGGTAGAATAGATCATAATTTCTGTTACCTGTATGCTTAGTGGCTTCTCAGAAAGGTTCAGCCTTGGCTCATTTATATAAAATTTCTGAATTCAAAACATTTTGCACACCCTGCAGATTGGTAACCAAAACGGTTGCTTTTTCTGAAAGTGCATTTGAGAAAAACTTTCTGTAGATGAAGAAAACATTTGGGGGGGGGAAATTAGCACTGTGTGTGTCTGTGTGTGTGTGTGTGTGTGTGTGTGTGTGTGTGTGTGTGAGAGAGAGAGAGAGAGAGAGAGAGAATCTTTCTGCAGACACACACAACCACAAAGAACAGACACCACCAACAGTCATGGTTTGTTAAAAATATTTTTTTAAAAGCAGATAAACACAACCTGTACAAAATGGTTCTACAAGATTTTGTATTTGGCAGTATGTGTCTGAGAGAGAAAAATACTGATGATGTGTTGCTCTTGGGAGAAGAGATCCTGTCCCTACTAGTTCAAACTTTCCATTGGTGTGGCATTATTATAAATTACAAATGCATCTCTGCTACAATTTGTATTTTATTTTTATAACAAGGCCCAGTAAAAACACTGGGAAGGCTATGTCCCATCCATTCCTTCATCTCAAGGGGAAAGGATGCGATGGTTCATGTATTCAGAACTGTAAGGGACCAGAAGCCTGCGCTTCAAAGCAACGGTATCATCAAGTCCTGCAGAGCCCAGGGCAGAGACGCTGTCACGCTGTCACTTTCGGGTTCTGCTGAGCACAGAGAAGAAGGGGGCTGCAATGGCTTTCAACGGAATTGCCACACCCCCTCCTTCTCTCCCTGGAAGACCCTGGAGGTTCAACAGGAAGAGGGGTGCAGCGGCCATGTTGAGAGGCCACCACCCCAAGCATGAAAGGGTGGAGGCCGCGACGCTGGAAGACAAGGAGGTGGCGGCGGCTTTGCCTCCAAAGGAGAAGGAATGGGGGACAGTGACATTGCAAATCTTCTGAAACATGAAGAGGCGGAGGTGGCTTACCTGCAACCACACTGGTGCTTCTTCTGCTGCTTCCATCTTCGCTGGGTCACACATGGTATCCCCTTCTGGCCTGGCATCAGGGGAAGCCTATCCCTGCTTGTTAAGCAACTGCTTCACAGTCTGCTTTCCCCCCATTGGAAAGTTCAGGGTGGCATTTCAGCTGCAAGTTTCTTTGGGAAGAGATAGCATTGTAGGCATGAAAGGCTATATGCAAAGGAAATTATTCATGACGGGAGAATAATTGAATGAATTGGTCTTGTTAGCCACGAGTCATTTCATGTGGGGTGAAGGGCAAGGCCTAGCAGCCTGGACAGTGTATCATGTGAACATAGGTACTGCCCCAGGGATGGCTCCAGAGATTGTCTGATGATGAACAGGCTAAAGGCCAATGCTCATCTGAGAGCCCATGTGGCCAGGCCAATCTCCGAACCCTCAATACCAGTGGCAGTGATCATGCCTGTGTGCAGGCTTTGCCCCATATCCCCCAGCAACCAAGTGCTAGCACTGCCCAAAACATTTATATTATCTATTCCTGGAATCCCCTGCAATGTACAAGGGCACCTAGATAGAGGTGCAAGGATTCCTGAGCAGGGAAGATGGTTTGGAAAGTTCTGTCTAAAGATACAAATTCTGCTTTACAGAAAACCCCTGCTTTACAACCCATTGTAATAAAACAATCCTTTTTCTTAATGACTCAAGCAGGGATAACAAAACACTGCTCCAACATTTCTCTGTGTGAATTTCACTAAGAGCGCAATCCTAAACTGGAGCTAGGCCAGCATAAACTAAGCCAGCAAAGTTTGGCCAGCACAAGGGCCACCATAAAGCGTTTTTGGACTATTCTCGGAGTCAGGGAGGATGGTTCACGTCTGTGTGCTGGCTTCTCTGACTCTGCAAGTGGTCTAAACACACTTTGTGGTGACCCTTGTGCTGGCCAAACTTTGCTGGCTTAATTTATGCCAGCCTAATTCAGTTTAGGATTGCGTCCTAAAAATCAGCCAGCCTCACATACAAAAGTTGTGCATATTTAGTCCTCAGAACCACGTTTAGTCTTCAGTCAGATCAGCAATATTGATTTGGTGCAGTCTTATTTCTTCATTTTCTTAGCTTGACTGCATTGCAGTATGTATATGTTGAAAAAGGAGTAAGCCCATCCCAATCAAGTTGCAAATATTCCTTTCCAGTAATGAGCTGGTGGTAGATGAAGTTAAGAAAAAGGATAGAGCAATGCATGTGATTTGGGATGATGTTTGGGGGCTTAAAGTTTGAAATTACCATATTTTATTCCCATAGAGTCAAACTAGACAATAAAATCCAAATAGTTATACTACCCAAAGCACTTTACAGCTGTAAAGCAAGCAGCCTTATTACTTATTCAGATTTACTTTCCTGCAGTATTCAGTTTGGTTTAAAAGTGAGATTTATTCCAGCATCAATTTGCATCAGACAAGTTGCATCATTTGCCTTCTGAAAGCTGCATTTTGTAATCTACTGTGGAAGACATGCTGTAGATAAACACTAGACTTGAGAATGATTTTTGACATGTGCATGCTGACAGTCAAGTTTATTTGAAACATTGGCCATTAACACCTTCTCTAGTTTCCTCCCTCCTTTAGAAAAAGGTTCCCTGCCCAGAAGGAGTCTTCCTTCTGTGGAAGGACTCCTTGCTCCGCATGAAGAACTAGCTAAAATCACTGGCTTAGGTCTAACTCCATCTTGTAGGTCCACAGCGACTTTGCAGTAGCCGTGGGAACAGAGCTTGTTAGCAACAGCACCTTATCAAGAATTTCACTTTGGCCAAGCTTGGAGCTTGATAATGTGCTGAAACTCAAGGTCTTGCAATGGGAGCTGTGAATCTCCAGTTGGGAGGAATCAGAGCGAGTGGACCCAGCTAATGAGATCATTTGCCAGAAGGTTCATCAGGTCTGAATCTGGTTGGCCAATAGCTAAGTTTAACATATTTTCTTTTAAAAATTCCCTGCAGGGGATCAGACCCAGGAAGGGGAACAGGATATGGCACATGCTGGCACCACCAATTCCACTGCCTGATTCATTCACTCCATTGCCACCCTCCTGGCCCCATTTTACTCTATCCCCTCCCCCAACCTCTGCACCAGACATACCTGGTTCAGTGGGGGTGTCTGTGGCCACCAGTGTGAGCTGGAAGGCACTGGCCTTGCTGCTACGTCAACTAAGAAGGCTGTTGCAAAGCACTTTACAGCATTTTTGGAACAGTGCATGCTGGTGGAACACATATTCTATTGGCACACCACTTGATAAGAATTGGGCCATGATTCATCAGAGTCTGGCCTAGGCCACTTATGGGTCCAATCCTATCCAACTTCCCAGCACAAAAGTAGCCATGCCAACGGGGTGTGCGCTGCATCCTGTGGTGTGGGGGCAGTCACAGAGGCCACTTCAAGATAAGGGAACATTTCTCCCCGTACCTCAATACTGCATTGCAGCTGCATTGGCACTGGAACGTTGGATAGGATTGGGTTATCGGTATACTACTGTGAAATGTACCAGAGCCTTGAGGCTTAAGTCCCTGAAGTTTGGGCGAGATCAGACCTTCTAAAGGTTGGAGAGTTAGCCTGTAGGACTTCAGCTTCCCCTTGGCTGGAGGACTGGCTATTAAAGAAGTGGTGGCATCTACCATAGGGCAGCTTGCCTCCATATACCTACCTGTTTGGAATATTTGGTCAGTCACATGAATGATTGCAAGAATTTGTATTCAATGCTTGGTTTCTTTGCCTGGGAATTGTACCCTGCCTTGTCATATAATTCCAAGACCTTCAATATTATAGGATTGGATACATACGAACAAATTGGGAACATGCGTTTCTGACTCTCTGGGGGTAATTGGCCAGTCAGCTAGGAGTACATAAGATTGGTCAGAGAGACCCTAGATCATGACATTCTGGAAGGAAGAAAAGTCTGTCTGAAGGAAAACTCCTTTACTTCCACAGAAGTTGGAAACCTTACCATGCCAGCCATCGTTTTTCCAGATGAGGTACAGCCCAATCCTATCCCCCACCACACTGTACCATGCAGGTGTGCCATAGAGGCATGTGCTACATTCTATGATGGGGGGGGGGGAATCAGGAGGCCTGTGAGAGGTAAGGAAAGATGTTTTTCCCTTACCTTTGCATAAGGCCCCTTGATGGCCTATGAGTCTCTTTGGACCTGTGTTGGCATCATTGTTGGCATCATTGTTGTTGTGCAATGCTACTGAATTCCTCCCCAACATGCCCCCCCCGGGTCTTCCCTGAAATGCCCTGTTACTCTCCTCCCTTGCCACTCTCCAATCCCTGTGTACCTCCTTCAGTGGTGGCTGGGTGCTCCCGTGGTGTACGCACACAGCCGCCAGCCATTTGTGCTGGTGGTTCCTTTGCATGCATTGTTGCTGCATCTGCTGATGGAGGAACGCATAGAATTGGGCTGTAAGTGCTTGTGTTGTGATGTTTTACCTCTTTTGGCTGAAGTACCCTAATTTTGGGATGAAAAAGTGAGGGGCTGCACTCGAGTGTACCTTGTATAGGTGCTGCCGGGAGATAGGCTTCCAATTCGCATTCCTCATAAACCAGTTAGAGTAAGTTGGCAGTATAGAGTAATCCTAAGTGACTGCAAGCTTGTCTATTTTTGGCAGAAGGGCAGGTTAGAAAGACAACTAATAAATAGTATTGAACTTTCGGAGCAAATTTGCTAGATGTGGAGACGTTTATCTGAGGTAATGGCAGCTTCATGCATCCTTAACTTCAATTACGCCAGCACAGGGGGAAGAGCCATGATACTGTCACCTATGCAGAAGCTCTCAAGAATTTAGCAAGTACGTCAAAGGAAGCTGTCATATTTTTGGCTAAGTCGTTGTTTGACATTGCTAGCCATCTGATATGGATGACTGACCAAAGAATTGTTGGAGTATCGTGCCTGAGGTTGAAGACAAAGGATTGCTGCTCATGAATGAATCATCCATTAATGTTGTCATCCCCCGATATATTGTATTTTCTCAGTGTGGGGTATTGTAATAGTTGGTTAATATTTATAAGGAGATTTAAAGTTGAAGAATGCTGTATAAGAGCTTTGTGCTACAGGGCGGTGTGCATGTTTAAGATTACATTATACAATGTGGTTATAGTTTCATTCATCAGCATGGCAATCTTGATATAACAGTCATTACTTAATTCTTAATTACTTAACTCATTACTTAATAGCCTGTCTCCAGATTGATCTTCTCAACAAGGCTTTTTGTCACCGTCCCCTGATGGTTAGTAACCTTTGATTCATTGTGCTAAATGCATTTGGGCTCCTCCTCTTCTGTTACAGCTTTACCTCTTCTTGCCAGATTTAGCATATTGTTTGACATTATAGATGACCTTTGAAAGTGCTTTGTGTCTTACTTAGCATATGTGTTTGCACATACAACTTTTCCATCACATTTCCTGAGCAAACCTTTCCATACTTTTATGTTTGCAGGGGCTTGCCTGGGATTTCCTTCTCCAACAACCTGCTTATCTATTAAAACAAAGTTCAAAAGTTCTGATATTTTTGATACATTTGAAAAGTTTTTGATATTTACTTTAAAGATATTAAACCTAATAAAGATAAAATTACCTTGCAGAACTTTTGCATTGTTTGTATGCTTTTTGGCATCCTTTTACTTCCCTAGCTTCTGCCTGTTAGAACGCAATCTTAACTTGGAGTTAGGCCGGCACAGTTAGGCCAGCAAAGTTTGGCCGGCACAAGAGCCACCGTAAGGCATGTTTGGATCACTTTTAGAGTCAGGGAGGATGGCGGATGTCTGTGTGCTGGCCTCTCTGACTCCGAGAGTGGTCCAAACACACTTTACAGTGGCCCTTGTGCCGGCCAAACTTGGCAGGCCTAACTGTGCCGGCCTAACTCCAAATTAGGATTATGTCCTTAGTGCCATTTTTCTTTTCCCTTTTAACTGCTCAAGTTGCTCTTGCTTGCCCTCACTGTCAATTATCTCATTGGTTACTTGTTTGTATTATGAGGGAAGGAAATGAACAATGCAATCCTATGCATGTGTACTCATTGAATTCAAAAGGATGTCTACAGCAATGTCCCATTTGTCTATAGCAATGGTTCTCAAACATTTTAGCACCAGAACCCACACTTTAGAATGACAATTTGTCAGGGACCTACTGGAAATGATGTCATTAACTAGGAAGGCTGGAAGTTCCTCAATTGTGACATCAGACGCTTTCCTCAGAATGCAGCTATAGGGAGGGTTGTTTCTTAGCCATTTTCCAATAGCAACGTGAATCAAAAAGAAAGACTATTTACAGCCTTGAAACAAGAAAAATAACACAACCTTCCCCCTTTCCAGCATCCTATCTTCCCATATTTTCAATGGCAGCTGCTCTAGGTGCTATGCGACCCCCCTAAAATTGGCTCGTGACCCATCTGGGGGTTCCGACCACAGTTTAAAAAACAGCAGTCTATAGGATTGCATCCTTAGAGTTCCAGAAACTCAAGGCACTGTCCCTAGAAAACCTAACTAGTAGGAATCAACTTTTGCTTGTGGCTCCAGAAAGCACTATTCAACCCAGCTTCATGTTGAACAAAGTACAGTAGATTGTGGATACACCGGTGCAAACTTCACTCTTCTGCACTCAAACGTCTGCAATGCTGGGAGTGGAGGTCTGAAACATCAACATCTGACACTGGATGCAATGTGTAAAAACACAAATATCTCTTTTTCCTGCTCTTTATGTGCATGACTAAGAGAATAGAGGAGTGTCAAGCTGTAAATGTTTTCAAGATGGGAACCATCAGCACAGTGTATCCAGATGCTTCCTGTAGCATATCTAAAAACTGAGTTCTCTGGAGATTGAAAAAAGAGACTAGTGATCTAATACTGTCTTTTATTTTTTCCAGTTTTCATTACAAGATGCACATGCTTCCACAGAATTGCATGGCCAATATTAAAAATGCAAGTTAGGAATACAATATGCCCCTTGAAAAACAACACAAATGCAGTATTAATTTTATGCTCTCCTTGCACATAAATGCCTGCATTTGCACCTTAACAAGCCCTGAAACATTGGTTATAAACAACCATATTACATCTCTTGCATATCTCCCCACTTTTGTTCACTAGCTATAAAATTGAACAACTGGGACTCAGAGACTTTGGCCTGGATCCAAAACTGAGCTAGATGTATCCATGCTTGGCTCTGTGCCCATAGATATAATATTCAAATGTGACTTGCCCTTAATTTTTGTTTAAATCAAGCTTTCCTACTTCGTTTTCTAAAGGGATGAGGGTATTTGCTATTACTGGGGGATTCTACAGGAATTGTTGTTAAAATCTAATAAAGACATCATGTCTCTAGCTTTCTTAAAGGCATTTACAGGTCCTTGCTCAAACACATATGAAATTGTTGTTTCCTTTTATAGGAATATACTTTTGTGATGGCCCCAGTGAGGAGCAAGGCCCAGCCGCTGTAGAAGCAAAGGTTGGCCACTTGCTTATTTTGCAATTGTTTATAATTTCCCAGATTTCAACAGCATTGAACTGAATTGAATTTCAAGAGCTTTGTGGGCCTGCCGTATCTGCGGGCTTCACATCTAGCCCAATTTCTACAAATGATGTGCTGGAGATTGCATTTCTACCAAAGTTGTTCTAACACTTCATTGGCAGAATGTTTAACCATCTGCAGATTGAAAATGTATTTTTTTAAATTTCCCATATCCCTCTGCAGCCTCCTCCCATTTTACAGCTCTCTCTGCAGCATTCCTTGTTCACCCAGAACCTGCCATTTCACAGCACTCACCTAATGCTACTTTAGGCACCTAACGCAACTTTAGGCAATTTATGCAATTTGTGCAAATCTACGCAATTTATGGAAATTTACGCAATTTTCTCAGCATGGCATCTGCAGACCTGAGCATCTTGAATTTGGGCATCTTCATGGAGTCCCAGAACCAAAACCCTGTGGATACAGAGGGCCTATTGTATATGAGTGAACCAGAATGATGTAGTGCAATGGTTCTCAAACTATGGGTCCGTTGCCACCAGTGGATCATGACCAAAGTTTTTGTGGTTTGGAAACTGACAGGGTAGATTAGGCTCTGTGCATCAAGGATCAAACAACCTGCTTCTTAGTTCGTTTTGGGCAGCGCATCTTTAAAATCATTAGACTGATATAGGACAAAGTCCTAAACACACACACACACACACAAGCATGCACACACACACACATGCACACACACCCCTCACAAAGGTTTTGTAACTGCCCATTGCTATTTAACTGCCCATTGCTATTTAACAGAGGTTTTGTAACTGCCCATTGCTATTTACGGCCACTATGTAACATTTAGTTTGGCCCTAGGTATTTCCGTGATTTTCAATATCGCTGAACTTCCTGACTAGTTTGAATCTGGATGTTAGAATGGAGAAAAACAACATCTTACTAGTTATTATGTACACTGTGGATGTTTTGCATATGCTTGCTATTATTTCTCATGGTTTAGTCATGAGCGTCCTGTGCACAAAAAGTGCTTGACCCATAATCAGAAACTAAATCCTGCCCTGAGAATATTGTCTTTACAGAAAGAATTGCCAGCCTTGACTTCTGAGGGAAATGAATCTACTGGAGACAGGTGCACTATTTCCCATCAGGAGCTAATTACCCCCACAAATCTGTGGGAAGCGTTCAGATTCCCTTTGGTGTAGATGAGGAAATGATAAATTAACATTGCATTGCTCAGAGAGCTTCAGTTCTCTGGGGGCAATGAGGGTAGATGCAGGCTGCAATCCTATATCCACCTATATCCACCTTCCTGTAACTAACCCCCATTGAAGCGGAATGTGGTAGTGACAGGGGCAGGGAGGAGGGTGGAAATTCATGGAAGGCAGCAGCAATTCCTGGGGGTGGAAGGGCAGATAATGGCGGAACAGGTTGGGGCAGTGATGGCGAACCGATGACATGCATGTCCGAGGTGACACGCCACAACGCTTGGGGTGACACACCAGCATTCACCACCATCTGACAAAAACTGAGTTTGTTATACTCATTGCTCATTTTTGTAATTATTTGCTAATACATAGCACCACACGTGATTGGACTGTATTTTTTTTTTAAATAAATGGATTCTCTCTCTCTCTTGTGTGTGAGTGTGAGTGTGAGTGTCTCCCGGGCCACAGAGGTTGACATGGGCCTCTACAATCCTGTGTCCACTCAATAGTGGTCGCATGTACGAGTAGACCCATTGGGGCTGCTGGGGCACTACACAGACAGTGTAAGGGAGCTGATATAAAACAGACCTCCATCTGCTTCCCTGGCAGCTGCCATTTCAGGGCTGCTGCAACTCTGGGCGCTGGCGAAGCTTAGGACTGGGCTGCCCCTCCCAGGTATTGGGTTGCAGCTTTAATGCAGTCACAACAAATCACAAATCAAATTGATTTCAGTAGTGCTTGATCAGGATTAACTTACTTTGGAAACCACCCATTGGATAGAACCCCTTGAGGCCTTTTATGAGCACTGACTCAGGGAGTCCCTGATTTCCATTTATTTGTCTTCTTTTGCTGCTGGTCTTCTGACCACCGGGCACAATGGGGGGGGGGGTGCAAGCAACAGTAGTAGGAAGAATTGCATGTCCATTGCACGAGCTGAACTCTCCTCACACTGCGAGTCTGGAGCCAAACTATTGAACAGGATTAAAGATGATGATCAAGGAGAATGCTATTTTGCAAGTGAGCCTTTTCCCTGATAGTCACAAGAAGTTGTTTCTTCAGAGCAAGCAAGCAACTCAACTGGTGTGGAGAGTGCTGAAATCTAAGAATGACTACAGCAGCTCTCAATATGACATTAGAAATAGCTGCACACAGGAAGGAAGCAAGAAATGAAAAAGAAATCTGATTAAGAGAACAGATCTCTATCAGCAATTAAACCTATTGGCCCATGGCTCAGACTATAGCAAATTTCCCCAGGAATGAATGCATAGTTCCCAGGAGACGTACAAGTGCCTAATAGACGACTCCCAGTATGTGGTGGAGAACCAGTGCACACTTAGCTGCTGGATAGAGGCGGCTTCAATCCAGTCCCCAAGTGGCTGGCTTTATGCAGGAAGCTGTTTATATACTCACTATACAGATTGTAGAATCTTTTCCATTCTATCACAATTTTTTTTCCTTGTGCTTCACTTTAGCCACAAAAGGATTCCCAGTAGAACTACTTTATGCAAACAACTTGCCACATGGAGAAAGCCACCATAAGGAACAGTATAAACCAGCTGCCATCGGGCAGCTGTTCCACATGTACCAGGTCTTAACTGGGCCACCACAAAACAAGCCAACATGCCCTCATACATACCAGACATACAATACAAAATATTATGTTCCATAAGAGCCGCATGGCATGGATATATCAACAAACTCTTATTCACTGTGCATTCTTTTGATCTTATTTGTTTTGCTTCCACATGGCATGACCTCAATTAATTTATTAGACCAACATCTTGTTTTTATTCTACTGCTGAATCCTATGCATGTTGGCATAGAAGTGCTGTATGTCTGTTTCCTCATAAGGATATATGGGATTACAGCAGTGGTCTCCAAACTATGGCCTGGGGGCCAAATCTGGCCTACCACAAAATTTTATCTGGCCCACAGATGGGGCTGCCTGATTTTAAGAGATTGTGTGCATAGCCCATTACAGACTACATTCAGGCTACACTCAGGAGAGTGTGTGCATAGCCCATTACAGATTTAAATTAGTTTAGCAGTCATTCTTTAGCTGCAAAGAACCCGGGCAACTGTCACATGTGAGGGGAAAGCAGAGCTTGGGGTTTCTAATGGAGAATTCTTTACACTTCACCAGACTATAATTCTAGAGTTTCTTTGCAAGAAAGCTGTAAAAGTGATATGAACCTGATATAACTATATAGTGCAGACAGAGCCTGTATAGTCAGTCAGATATGTACTGTACTGATTAAATGACTTTTCCTATACAAAGACACATGAAAAACAGATTGAGAATAAAACATCCAGTATTTTTATGCCATTGTACAAATCAATGGTAAGGCCACATCTGGAGTATTGTGTACAGTTCTGCTTGCCACATCTCAAGGACGTAGTGGAACTAGAAAAGGTACAGAAGAGAACAATCAAAATGATTACTGGGCAGGGGCACCTCCCTTATGAGGAAAGACTACAGCATTTGTAGTTCTTAGAAAAAAGGTGCCTAAGTGGGAACATGGTTGAGACATACAAAATAATACAAGGGCTGAATGGGGGGGGGGTTCTTTGCCATCACTCACAACATCAGAAGCAGGCGAAAGCCACTAAAATTGAGTTTTGGGACAGTTAGGACAGATAAAAGAAAATACGTTTTTACCCAGCGGATAATTAATCTGTGGAATTCCTTGCCAGAGTATGTGGTGATGGCATCTGGTTTAGATGCCTTTAAAAGGCAATTGGACAGATTTCAAGAAGTCTATCACAGGTTACAAGTCATGATGGGTATGTGTAATCTCATGATTTTAGAAGTAGGCTAACTTAGAATGCCAGGTCAAGGGAATGGTAACAGGATGTAGGCATCTTGTCTTGTGTGCTCCCTGAGGCATCTGATGGGCCACTGTGAGATACAGGAAGCTGGACTAGTTGGGCTTTTGACCTGATCCAGTGGGGTTCTTCTTATGATCTTATGAAAACAACTCCCAAATTTGTGCATTATACATAAAATGGGGATAGAAAGACTGACAGAGATGATAGGATTATATTTTGGTAATGCTCATACAGGAATAGAGTATGTATTCCTCTTTAAAGAGGAATCCCAATCACCTTACCACACAATGACATTTAAATATTATAAAATAAAAGATTAGTGACAGTAACCTAAACATGGAGAAAACTGGTGTGTGGTGATGTCCCATTATTATAGTTTTTTTTAATTATCATCTAGATTTTATGGCGTATCCATATTAATGCATCACAGAATTGATGCAAAGTGCCTTCTTTGACTAGCGAACTCCCAAAATAATTAACATCCCTCCATATCTTGTCTTTTGTGAAATCTGCACTTCCCTCAGCAGAAATAATAAAATGGTTTAATAACTGTTAAATGGTTTGCAGGTGCCAGTCATAAGTGTAGGCAAGAATAAATCAAAATAATGGTTTGCAATATTAAAACTTTATACAAGAACAAGCACCACATAAATAAACACAAGCTAGTATGGAGTCAAAATAAGCTGCCCAGTTTTGCAGAAACATTTGTCAAGATGGAGAGATGGGTTCAAATGTTTCCGGAATCACTGAGAAAGGACTGTGAAAATATTTGGTTCTTAGATTAGTGCTTGGTTGGCTGAGAGAATCAATGTGACCAGTAAAAGTCCTGCCCTCATTTTAGTGGACTTTGTAGAATATTCTGTAACCATGTCACTCAATATGAGTGGCTACAAAGTGTTATATACATGTGGTGTACATGATCCATGATTAACTGGGACTACTCAAAAAGAATAGATTTAAAGATAAATTAGCTTAACATTTCTATGTCTGAAAACAAGAGGTCCTCATTATTTCACCTCACCTGTGGGATATAAACTGGAAACAATGGAGAAATCACAGACTTTAGCATTTTTGTGATTGGCAGTAACATTCCACCTCCATCCATAAGGATAGAATTAAAGATTTCTTTCTTTTGCTAGTGTTATTTGATGTGAATATTGCCAATTGTTTAAAAAGTTCTTAAACCTTAAAAAAAAAAACTCCATGTGCTCAGTTAACTTACATGTGAACACACTCTGCTTTTACCCCTATGCAGAAGATAAAATGACTAGCACAGTGGTTCCCAAACTGTGCGTCTGGACCCACCAGTGGGTCATGAGCCAATTTCAGGTGGGTCACGCAGCACTTAGAGCACCCATAATAAAAATATGGGATGCTTGAAAGGGGGAGGGCTGTGTGGTTGTTTTCCTTGTGTCAAGGTTGTGAATAAGCCTTTTTCTTTCTGATTCACTTTGCTATTAGAAAATGCCTGAGAAATAACTCAACTGATTGCTGCATTCTCAGGAAAGCAGCAGGCTCTGGCTTCATAATGACAACACTTCTGGCCATGATACCACTTCTGGTGGGTCCTGGACAGATGGTTATTCTGAAAAGTGGGTCCAGGTGCTAAAGAGTTTGAGAACCACTGGACTAGCTGTTCTGCCAAATCCCATCCTGCAACAGAGAACTTAAAGTTAGATTCTGCCAAGTTCCTTGCTGGGCCTCCCCAAGGTCCTCAATGCTCACATTAGGCTAACTAGTTTCCCCACAGAGCAGCCTCAGAGATAGGCAAGAGGAAGGGGGTCAGTCACCCAGTGGGCCTCCTCTCTTTCAGCAGCTTTTGTTTGGGATCACTGGCTGGTCATCCTCCTCCAGACTGCCCTCATCACTGGCTTTGCTCAAAATACCCCACCACCAAACAATAGGCCAGCTACAACTGCCTCCTTCCTTTGGTGGCTCCAGGGACGTGGCAGCCAAACAACTGTTTCCCACAGTCAGCTTACCTTCTCCAGTCTTTCAGCCAGTTCCTCAATCCTTCAGGTAGTCAGCAATCCATCCATCCAGCACTGCATCCCAGGTACCATCCTCCTGTACCTACTAAGCTCCTTACCAAGGTACCATCCTCCAGTACCTGCCTGGTACCCTCCTCCAGGACCTTCCCAGGTTCCATCCCAGATCCCTTCTGTTCCCTCTCCATCTCTCATCCCAGCTTTATACCTAGGCCAACATCCTGAGGCCAATCAGTGGGCAGGCTTTAATTCATCAGCCACACCCATCTGAACCTGTGCAAGGCTTGCAACTACCTTCTGGGATTAACCCTATAATCCCTGGTTTATCTTGGACAAGGAGCCTTTGCTTATACCACTCCCTATCCTCGGGTGGCTCCTGCCTTTCCAATACACTAGCATATTGCAATTTCGTATAAGGAGAGCTGAAGAGATTTGTTCATATAAGCAGATCATGTGGCAAAAGGAGCAGAGCTTCAAAAACTTCCATACACAGAACCCAATTTTACATTTTCTTTCTTTTTTTTATTTTTCACATTTTGATGCCACTCTTCCTACAAGGAGCTCAGGGTGGTGTATATGGTCCCTCTCCTTTGCCCCTCTTTTAACAGTCTTCTGAGGTAGGTGAGGTTGAGAGATAGTGACTGGCCCAAGGTCACCCAGGAAGCTTCATGGCTGAGTAGGGATTTGCACTTGGACCTACCAGATCTTAAGAGTAACTCCCCCATCACAACACCATTCTGGCTCTTACACTATAATTTTTACTTTTCCCTATTGCTTGCAGTGCATTTATGCATAAAAGAGACAAGAACCTCTTCACTCACAGAAAAAGCAAGGGGGATGATTCCAGAATCTCATTCATAGAAGGACCAGAAGGGTTAAAAGGCATGTGAAGCTGAATGAATGTTTGCCTCCACCCCGCCCCACTCAGTCACCAGATGGAAGACGTTTCTGTCACATTGCATTCCATAACTGGTTCTCTGTAGACTCGTCAATCATGGATTAGCCATATTAACCACAGAGAATTTCAAAACACATATAGGGGTGCTCAGGAGTGCAACCATCTCAGCAGAGGCCAACATGATTTGTTCAGTCAAACCACAGGGGGCACAGAGTCAGTTCATGTCCCAGAAAAATTAAGGCACACTTAACAAGAAAATCAGATTGTTATTCACTCAAGTCTCAACCTATTAACAGGTACAAACTAATGTCTGTTTGAACCTAAGCCGGCCTGTGATGAAAATCACTGTTTCCTACTATTTCTCTGTGTTTTTAACTGTTTTGGACCTCTCCAAGTTCCCCTTCCCCTTTAGTGCTACAGGATGTCTTAGTATCCTGAGGATTGCAGAATCATCCAGGTGTAATCATCCTTTCTTTGGAGACTGTTCCTATGCTTCGCTTCTTGCTCAGTATCCAAAGAAACATGATCTTGAGCCAGCCCATTGGACCCTGAAGTCCACCTAACATCAAAGAATGGGAAATTCAAACATCCCAGGTGGCCCCCAAATGACCAATGACAAAGCAGGATTTTCTGGCTGTAAAATCCAGGAGTGACCCCACCTTCCCACCCCTGTGCGATTGCCTTAGTCCTGCATTAGAAAATCAGGTGCTCAGTATGATTTTCCTATTGGGTGGATTTCCCATTCCCTTGGCACCTTTGCATTGGAGATGATTGGGAACATGAATGAACTGTGTCTAGTTCAGCTACATCATGATCCATTTACTTTCAGCTTGCTTTGTAATCGCTTTGCCATTAAACCTGCGCTCTCCCCTGCTTTTCATCTTGCCAAGAGAGCTGCGTTCTTTCCCTTTCATCTGCAGTGATCATCCCTGTGATTCCAAAGTCTTGTAGCCTCTTTTAATAATAATAATAATAATAATAATAATAATAATAATAATAATAATA
>JAJKFI010000032.1:4742450-4769843 GCA_029204185.1 Lerista edwardsae
TGTGTGTGTGTGTGTGTGTGTGTGTGTGTGTGTGTATGTGTGTGTGTAGCCCCTTATTTAGCATTTTAAATACAGTGTCCACAATGCCACCATAATGGTGTCATGGCCCAATCCTATTGGTGGATTTACAGCAACGCAACACTGTCCTGCTCTCATAAATTGACGGCGAACATTGCCCAGAGCATTCCGCCAGCAGCCATTTCTGAGGCTGATGCAGCATCAGCATCAAAGGCCCACTGCTGTGGCCGGCAACCAGCATTGGAGTAGGTAAGCCGGTCCAGGAGAGTTTATGATCGGGGGGGTGGGTAGTGGGGCATATTAGGGGAGAAGCTGGGGACATGTCCGGGGAGACAGGGAATGGATCTGGCAGCAGTAATACATTAGGGATCCTATCCCCTCTTTTTGAAACCTCTCTTCTCTCCTAGGACCTATGCCACCAAAATGGCTAGAGTATGTCTGAGGAGATCCATAGGCAAGTGAAAATTATATCACGGAGGCCTACGACTGGGACCTTAGTGTAGTAGTTGCAGTAGTTGCCCAGCTTTCAAAATTGGAGAGGAATTCTGGCACCTGAGGCAGCCTGCCAAATGTGACTGCACTAGAGAAAGAGGAGGAAGGGTGGTGGGCTACAGTCTCTCCTCCACCATTCCTCTTTCACTCTGTGCCTCTCTCCTAATCCAGAGAGTAGAAGGACAATCTGCCGGAGAAGTGTAGGTGAGTGGGCCCGGTGGCGGAGGCTGCTTTGCAGCTGCTCTAAAGCAGCCCCCACCTACACAATCTTAGTTACACTTGTGGTGGAGGGGGATAGGATTGGGCTGTTGGTTCACTAACAGTGTTTATCCACTAAGTAGTTAGGCCTTCTTCAGGATTTGTTGGTTTGCTTCTCTGTTGTGTGGCCTTCTGCTTTCAATGAGCAGCTATTTATTCTTGGGAGATTGTAAGCTCTACTTTCAATGGTCTATACCAGTGTTTCTCAAGCTGTGGGTTGGGGCCCACTAGGAGGGTGGGTGAGCTAATTTCAGGTGGGTTGCGTAGCACCTAGCATAGCCATCGTTGAAAAAAATGGAAAGGTAGAGGGCTGTGTGGTGATTTTGCTTGTGTCAAGGTTGTAAGGCAGCTTTTTTTTTCTTTCTGTTTCGCTTTGCTATTGGAAAATGGCCCAATTTATTGCTGCATTCTCAGGATGCATTCTCTTGCATCACAATAACAGCACTTCCAGCCATAACATCACTTCTGGTGGGTCCTGGACAGATTGTCATTCTAATAAGTGAGTCCCAGTGCTAAAAGGTTTGAGAACCACTGGTCTATACAAAGGAAGCATAATTATTCAGGACTGGTTAAAGTTCTTCAGGGTGTCCGGTTTTATGATTTGAGGCTGGTTGCCAGAAAACACTGTTCCCCCTGAGACTGTGGTTTGTGGTTCTTTTTCCTAAGGAGTTCTTATTTTGTGGTTTTCTTTTTCTGGTGGTTCTTTTTCTCATTTGTGGCTCTTTTCAAGTTTTACACCCTAACACAACTTTTTCATTGCCTCAGATCTGCCCAATATTCCTCCATCTGCCTGATAAAAAAATATTCAGCCATCCAGAATCAAATGAATATAGATCATACTTTCCCTTTGCCATTTTCTAAAGTTTTTACGATGCACACTTTGTCTAAAAGGGTATGTGTATCATGACTCAGTGCCTGATTTGAAATCTTGGGCAAAGGCATATTGAAATACTGGTTTTGTGATGAAGCCTTAGGTAGGAGGAATAAGACTCTTGTCACATTAAAGCGCTGGCTGGTGAATTATTTCACTGTTCGCAAGTTGCCATTACGCTGTAAACAAAAATAAAACTGCACTCCGAGAAGCTGTCATCATCAACAAATCCAGCAACAAGGAACAACAAAAACAACAGCAAAAAGACCGAATCAGGGGAAAAAATACTGTGTGTTTTGGGCTAAATATAATAAGTGTTGTAACAGTATCACAATAATTTCAAAGTATGAGAAAACCAAATATTTCATAATGAATGCAGCATATAGCTTTTAAACAGGGCTAACATATGGGCCACTAATGTGAATGCGAATGCAAATGAGGCACTTTTGATTGCCTTGAAATAAAGTCAGCAAAATCGGAGCCTCAAGAAACAAATTGTGCAGCGTTAACCACCTGAGTGCCACAAACGTAATCGTGCTCTCACAACATTTCCCAATGAAATGCAGGCAATCAGCACACCACCAAGGCCACTTCTGTTAGGGAATCCGTTCAAAATTATCTGAAAACTGACACTGTCTTTTCAAACCAGGCCTTGTGACCACAGGACAACTGATGGCTGGAGTTCAAAGGTTAACAATGTGCAGTTACATCTGCCTGTCTGTTCAGCTGTCGTTTTAAAGAGACTTTGCAGGACAGAGATTGTTGGTGCAGGCATTTCAGATGATGTAGTGGCATTGGTATTCTGGTCACCCTTTAACCGGAGAATAACCATGGCAGATGTGGGGCTGGATCCTCTTTTTACTGGTACATAATGGCTCTCCACGAACACTGATTGGACTAAACAATGAACAAATGCTAGTATGAATTCCACCAGCATTGCATTAGTAATGATATATAAAATGGTGTGTTTCATATTATGGATGAGCTTTACAGCACAAGTACTGGTGGTAGCTAAAGGAGTGTTACTAATTGCCTGTGCTTTAGAGTGCAATCCTGTACTTGTGCTGTGTCAGCACTGCACTCTTGCGCTTGCCCAGCGCTGTTGCAAACGTGTTGCAAAGACACATCTGCACCACGGAATCGGGTACTGGACCGGCTCAAGCAGCAGCACCGGCACGTGGGCGCCACTCTGCCTGTCGGCTGTGCCATTTGTGCACCGGTCAAGCTCTGGCGACGCTTGGTAGGTATAGGACCTCGCCAGGGGCATGCTAGAGGCATGCTGTGGGCGTAATGGGGCAGTGCAGTGGGTAGTGACAGGGGAGGCGACAGACGACAGCCATTGAGCCATAACCTAAGCCCCGTTCCTGGAGGCCCTGATTTGGGTTGCTGCTGTGCACGTTGATCTGCAGGCACAGATCCAAGCAGCCCCATAGGGGTGGCTGGGGCTTATCTGGGAGCAAGGGGAAAACCTCCCCATGCCCTGCACTGCACTGCCGCCGCCTCCTAATGGCCTTAAGATGCAACCCTGCTGCGCCGGCCTTGCTATTAGTGGTTTTTGGCCATGTTAGCCAAATGGAACATCCATATGCTGAACTCATATACCAGTTGCTGGGGAGAAAACAAGAGGAGATGGCCGTTGTCTTAGCACCTTGTATGTGCAGTACTTCAATATGGTAGCATGGCTATAGGGGTGAGTGCCACAATATGTGTCGCAGGTGCCACAACGTACCATGTAAGCGTGGGGGGGGGGGTTTCCAGGGCAGGATGATGGCAGGTAGAGGGCTAATCTGGGAGCAATTCAGGGGAAGAAGGGAGAGGATCTCAGCAGTAGACATATACACCAAGATCTGATCCCCTTTCCCTGGTCCAGCACAGCCCCTGAGGATCCTCAGTCTTACACCAGTTAAATAGCTGGCATAAGTCAGGGAAGACCACTGGAGGCCAGGCTGCCTAGGGGGAAGGAAGCAAAAGAGATTTTTACTTATCTCTCTTGGGCTGTCTGGTCCTCACCACCACCACCACCTCAACCATGGTGTGCTCTCATAGCAGAGAAGGGCTGAGCTTTCCAGAATGACTAAGACAACATGGATCAATAGGTGGTGCAAACACATTCCATTGGATCAATTTCAGAAGCAGATGGACATGAGTGGCCCTAAAGTCGTTACCCTTGGGAGAAAAGCCGTTTGTTGTGCTATCTGGTGAATAGCAAACTGTTCACTGCTAGAAGTAACAATTTAGTGAATACAACAGCAGCTCCCAAAGTGGCGGGTCGCGACCCACCAGCCAAAGAAGCATTTGTCCCTGCACCTGTAAGAGGTAGTGAGGAGGAGGCAGGATTGAAGAAAAGTCCATCGTGGAAGAAAAGTCCACCAGAAGAAATCTGGAAGAAAAGTCCATCGTGGGCTATAGGCAATGATGGGTTGTAACCTCCTTACATTAGTAGTAGGCTACTTCAGAGTACCGGGTGCAAGGGAGTGGCAACAGGATGCAAGCATCTTGTTGTCTCATGCCTCCCTGGGGCACCTGGTGGGCCGCTGTGAGATACAGGAAGCTGGACTAGATGGGCCTTTGGCCTGATCCAGCAGGGCTCTTCTTATGTTCTTATGTTCTAATCTAATGCAATCTCCAGGATTGTGCTATTGCCCGAAGAAGGTTTTTTCCCCAACTTACCTCTGTCAGTGCCAGCCTCCAGGGGGCGGGGGCACAGTGAACCCTGTATATGCCCCTCCAGGGCTCCTCAAGCCTCAGGAATGATTTAAAAAAGACAGATTGGAAACTTTTTTCATGATCGAAAATCGAAAGTGGCTTTCAATCACTTTTTTAAACTGTTCCTGAAATATGGTTCTTTTAAATATGGTTCTTATTGTCTCTTATAAGATGCTCCTGAGTGCCCGCAGCAAAAATGAGGTACAGCTTCCAGCTTGGGGAAAAATAGGTACCAGGTCTAATATTTCTGTGTCAGTCTGCTTAAAGCAAACCAGTGGGTTTTGTTAAAACTATGTGTCAATTAAAAAAACATGTTACATCATATGATAAGGTTTGCAAGCTCCAACTAACCCTGCCTAACTGAAAACACAGAAGTAATGGCTGACAATTCTCAAACTCCCGGAGGCTTGCCCCTCTCTAATTTAAATGTCACGCACCATGTCGACTGTATCTGGCTGTTTTTGTTGGTGAATACATTGTCGTCTACAGCAATTAATTTGTGCAGGCTCCCCTGGTATGGCTGTTACAATTGGAAATCTGTCCAGGTGGATGAAATTATGCACTCATAAGGAAGACCTAACCTACTATCCCTAGAGAAAGAGGGAGTGAAAGAGACAATCATTGGCATAATATCTTATTTCCTTGTGGCAAAGTATGATCTTCACATATTCTAATCTCTTTTTTCCTTTGGTCCTTGAAAAAAAAATGGATGGAGTTACTTTTAAAGATAGATATGTTTCTCCAAAGTTAGGTGCCCCAGGACTTAAGCATCTTGCAGTCTAGTTCAGTGATGGCGAACCTATGACATGCATGTCAAAGGTGACACACCATGACGTTTCGAGTGACACACCAGCATTAACTGACATCCAAAGGATTTCTTTGTAATGATTTCTAAATGATTTGATTTTCAAAAATATAATGAATAGCCCACACATGATCGGACTGTATTTTCTTAAATAAATGAATATGTAAATAATTGTTTCTCGTTTGTTGGAGGTGGGGAGTGACACACCAACAGAGTCAGGTTAGGCATTTTTGACACAGCAAACCCAAAAGGTTTGCCATCACTGGTCTAGTTAGTTACATGGATTTCAATGGGTTGCAAGCACACACCCCTCCACTTCCCATTTTCTGTGACTAAAGAATAATCTGATTTCCTCAAAAAATAGTATTTTAGCTGAAAAGAAAGGCAGATCTACTAAAGTGATTCCTGAAGTGCACAATGTCAATCATATAATAAATGACCTGATCATGCCTTTAACCGAGCTTTCAGATATTTGAAGGGGAACCCCAGAATGTTTGATTTGGGGTCCAGATTTTTAAAAGGAAGGTGGCAGAATAACTGCATGCACATTCTTATATTACCTATATATACCCACTAAAGAGGCAGATTGTTGCGCTGAACTCTAGCTCGGCGTTTCACATGGTGAAAACAGTTGTCAATTCATCAGGAAAAGTGGCCTATTTTTTTCAGATGCCAAAAAAGGTGGGGGAGGCTGTTTTTTTCCCATGCAGTCATTTCCCTGTGCCTGGCAGGTGAACTGACAGCTTCTGTACAGTGTAACCTCATTTTCCATCATTCCAACACCCCCCCCTCCCCTGGGGATAATAAATTCTGTGGATGCTGGTCCATCTTCTGATGCTTGCAGTGACTTACTGGAGGACTCCAGTGGGTTGTCCTGGGTTGTGCTGGGCCCATAATGTAGTCCATTGACCTCCATGGGCCTCGGAATGCCTCACAGAGTCCTCTAGAACCAACTTTTGGGTTTTGGATACAAACCAGAAGTTGCTTCTGAAAGCTGGAAGTCATTCCTGGAGGACTCTACAAGGCATTCTGAGGCCTTTGGAAGCAATGGTCTGCATCACGGGCCCAGCATGACCCAGGAATGGCCTCTGGAGGCCTCCAGTAAGTAATTGCGGTTGCTGATGGTTGGCTTAGGAAGATCAAACAGATCGGCCTAGACCCGGACATCCTAGGGACTCTCCCGTTCCAGGCTGCCCTAAGAACTGTTAGACAAAGGCTGGCTGACATCAACTCACAAGACCTATTAAGAGCCGCTAACAGATCTTGCTCACCTTTGTTCTGGAATCTTCCTTTGGTAGTAGGCAGGCCACCGGTTTACATTTCTCTATTGTATAATCCTGAAGTTAGAAGGGCGATTTCTTTGGCCCGCTGTAATTCAATCCCCTCGGCGGTGCTAACGGGCCGATTCAACAATATTCCCTTTAATGACAGATTATGTCCTTGCCCGATGAATGCTGTAGAGACGCTACCCCATATCTTTTTCCACTGCCCATTCCATTCGGCTGCGAGGGATAAATTTTTTGCCTCTCTCCCACAACAAAAGCCCTGGCTTTTCGATGAAGCCTATCTTAGTTCTATTTTACAGTGGACGGATGAGATTTCTTTGACTGCTCTTGGCAAATTTTTGTTGGATATAATTAAGATTAATACAGCCCGAGAATCCAATTTAAAGTTTTAGTGTTTTAGGGGACGTTCCTAAAATTGTATTTTGCACCTTGTGTATGTTTGTTTGTGTTTGTTATGCCAATAAAGGTATCTATCATCAAAAAAAAGTAATTGCGGTATGACAGGAGAACCTCCGATCCATCTGGATGGCTAAATCTGTGAAGGTGGGACCTGAGGATGTGGAAGGTCACTATACTGGGCCTTGTCCTACCAAAAACTGCTAGATCCAACCCAAGACACATAAGAAAACATCAAGCAAGGGCTCTGGGACTTGCTGAGATCAGAATGTATATGGAAGAGTAATCCTATACTTGGGAGTCCTTCCTGTTCAGTAGCCCCTTGCTTGTGAATGGCCACTGCCTTGGATCTAAATTCTCCCTCAGTTTCCATGGTCAAACCCAAAGGAGATTCTAGCAGAAATACTCCAGAGACATAGAAGAGGAATATCCAGTTCTTTTTAAAAACAACCACCATCACCCTGGGAATAATGATTGAAAAGTGGAATGGTGACCACATTATACTCTGTAAAAAAATGAACAATATTATTTGAATACAGTATTTCAGTGTTTCCTATATTAATTTTGGTGCAAGGATTTCAAACATGCAGTTATTTTTGGCATGGCATCAGTACTTTAACCACAATTTATGCTATGTGGCTATTTATGCAGCTGCATGATAAGATGTGTATTGCAATGCATTAGGCCAGCGGTTTCCAAACTTCTACAAGGAAGTTGGGAACCTAGTAAGTACTTGCAAGGAAGGGGCAAAGTCAGAGATGCGATTGCCAAGATTGTTCTGCTGCTGGGGATGAAAACAATATTTTTCTACTTACCAGGGACAAATCCACTTCTGGTTTGCAATCATAAAACTGGAAGTGGGTTGCAATAGCTGTCTAAGAATGTTCACCCATGGGCTTGGAAGCTGCAAGTCCCTTTTTGGTTCCCTGGGATGCCCACTGCTTGAAGGGTTAGAACTGATTTGGGGGGGGGGAAGCTTCAGTAGCATCCCTACAGGGGGGGCGGAGCTCTATGTTTTGCAAGGAGCCTTACCCTGTCATGTAAATCCCTCCTCTCCCTTGCCACTGTAGCCAGTTTTCCCCATGAGGATTGGCCAAAACGGTGTGGGAAAGGAGCAATTTCCATGTAAGGCTCCTTGCAAAACTTAGAGCTCCTCTCCCCACCCCCCACCCCGGTAGGGATGTCACTGGCAAGCTTAGCTGTGAAATGTACACTGACAAAAATGCATTTAACAGGCAAAGCTTTTCCTGGTAGGACTGAAGGTTTGCAGTTTAGAGAATAAGTGTCTTTGAGAAATCCTAATGAGGGTGGGTGGGGTGACAAAACAAAGGTGCTTTCTACTGAACTAGGAACAATCTATTTCAATTGCTCTTGTCAAAAAAGAACACTCCCTGTTAACCAGCATAATGTTCTCCTAGCTCTGGATCAAAGAGAAGGGAACATAACAGCCTTGGTTCTTTGCTTTTCTGGGAACAGGACCGAAAGCAAAACAATTTGCCAGTTTTTTTTTTCTTTCTAACTAGTTGGCAATCACATGAGAGCCACGTCCCACAATTTCACATATTATAGTTATCTAGTTTGGTAAGCACAAGACTGATCCATGTGCAGATCCAGATTGATGTGCATGCAATGCAAGAAGACCACATCCAATCATTTGCGCACTATTTATGGAACGCCTAAGCTGTTTATATACCATATATGTTACGAGTGAACCACCATGAGGTGAGTTACTATGGTTTGTTGACATCTCCCGGAGACCATCAACTCTTTGTGACAAGATTACCCTGTAGAATTAATGTTTCAGCATTAGGGGAATTTGGGTAGCTTTTTATTGCTGGATAATAATTTATCAGCTCCATTCCCACAGTCCTTTGCTGCCTGGCGGCTCAGAAAGCACACAGTCTACAAGAGAGCAGTGAACAGAAATATTTTCAAGAGCAGATGGGATGTACCTTCAAAAACCAGGATTGTCCCAGTGAAACTGGGACATCTGGCAACCCTAAAAAAAAATTCAAACTAGATGAAATAAAAATTATGAGGTGGAGGAGCAGAAAAATATGTCTTTGCATTGATTAGCAGGCAATGTAATTAATCTTCTTCAACTCCCTTTTCAACCCTTAGTGTAAAAACGAGGAGAAATTGGGATCTTGTTACTTTGCCAAGCATTAATTTGTGAATCATAATTTCAAAGTAGTACGTTTTAATGAACTTAGAAGGCGTGATTCACTATTTTTCTTCCAAATACAATACAAACTAATTTAACTGAGCGGCCTGAGGGACGTTCAAATAATCAGAAGTTTGGATACATGGGAGTGCTGTCGACACTGGGTTACCTATCCATGGTAACAAAGTAACATCATGAGAATGCAGATAAGTTGAGGGGCACATTTCGATGTGGGACCAAGAGACAGGCAGGTCTTTCTCTGCCGTTAGACAGGAGCACCCACCTCGAACAGCAGATCTGGGTAAACAGTTAAGGGACCGCAAACAATCATTTAGATCCCAATCCTCTCCCTGCCACCAGCACCAATGCAGCCACATGCTATAGCCAATGGAGCGGGGGGGGGAACCCAATGACTAATGGGAGGTAAGTAAAAATTGTTTTGACTTACCTTCCTATAAGCTCTGGGGCCACCCCTGAGGGCGAAATCCTAACTTGGAGTTTGGCCGGCACAGTTAGGCCAGCAAAGTTTGGCCAGCACAAGGGGCACCATAAAGTATGTTTGGACCACTCTCAGAGTTAGAGAGGCCAGCACACAGACATGCCCCCATCTTCTTGACTCCAACAGTGGTCCAGATGCGCTTTACGGTGGCCCTTGTGCCAGCCGAACTTTGCTGGCCTACCTCCAGGTTAGGATCGCACCCTGAATCTTCTGGGGCATACATCATCTCTTTTGGTGATGTCCAAGGAGAGAAAAGAGGTGGCGGTGAGTTAAAATCAGCAGATAGATCCAATGTGTGCCATTGCACCAGATCCAGCCCCTCTCGCCTCCTCCCTGGCCCCTCGTTCCTTACTCGGAACCTTTTGGTCCTCCCCCTCTCTGTCCATGATCTGCCCAACCACTCACTTGGCAGCAGCACCAGAGGTTCCAAAGAGGCCACTGCCACAAGGCTGGCACCACTTGCAATTTCGGACAGCAGTCCTCCAGTGTAGTGTAGAGCGTCGCATTTTGTGTCACATGAAGCCAGGCTGCGCTTCCAGAACGTGAGTTCCAGCAATACAACCCAACCATAGGATTGGGCTCCTAGTCTATTATTCTATTTGTGTCGCTATTGGGGGACATTTTTTGGAAGCTTCAGTTGACTCAAGGGAGGCTCCCCGTCAGCGCTCTCAAGCCGATGCTACTCGTAGCGTTGGCTTGAGAGCTTTAGTACCAATGTGGGGGTGCTGCTTGGCACCCTCACGTCGGTGCTAATGATGTAGCATCGATGCAACAACACTACAGGGCAGCCAGGATTGCGCTGCCTGTCAAAGTATTATTCAGCTTGATAGCAATCTGAGAACAATACTATTTTCAGAACCAAGGAAAGAAATGTTTCTGTCTTCACCTAGTAAATGTGTTAAATCTGATTGTTTGGGTTGAATTTGTACCTTGTGTTGTAAATTCTCACCTTTTCCAAAAAGCCAAACCAAAATGACAGAAAAGTAGTGGAAAGAGCTACAGTGAATTACCTGCTGATGAATAACACATTGGCAGAGATTCAACGACTACTTACTTTTGTCCCTGTGTGTGTGTGTGTGTGTGTGTGTGTGTGCGCGCGCGCCAAGATAGATGGGTAAAGCTTAGGTGATACTGCAGAGGTTGTACTGAGGGCAATATCAATTCTTTGATGAAAAGCTTCACAGATTATGGTGATGGAGCAATACTGGGGAAAGGGCATGGAACAGATGGCTCACATTTAAGCAATGCATTCATATTGAGATTGATACATTTTAGTGCAGTGCAGGCAAAGTTAGTTCTGAAAAAAAAACTCTCTGCAAATATAATCAAATCATCCCAGTTGCCTAACAACACAATTATGTTGTTACACCCACCCACAACAAAGGCAGGAATGCTGCCGGCACTTCACATCACAGAACAGGTTTGCATTTTGAATGGTGTTTGTTGTGACTTTCCTCCCTGGAGTCCATAGTGTATTTGGGGGTGACTGTGTCCACTGACCTCAACTTGAGTGTAGATGATTCCACTTATTAATACATGACCTCTTTTCAGAATATGGACAAAAGGTCTCTAACACTGAGCTCCCTACTTACATTTTTAGGTGAACGTGATCTCTGGTGACAGAAGATAACATCTGTTCAGTGGATGAATTCTCATAAACATCCCACCTCATTTTTCTTCACAGTATTTGCCTGAAAGCTGTCCGTCTTTTGCACATGCTCCAATGGACCATATTTATCAGGGACAGTCTTTATACCCTGGTACTTGTCTTTGCCATGGGGTGTGGTTGCACAGTGGGTTAAACTGCTGTTGCTGAACTTACTGACTGGAAGATTGGCAGTGCAAGACTGCCCGATGGAATAAGCTCCCGTCAATTGTCCCAGCTCCTGCCAACCTAGCAGTTCGAAAACATGTAAAAATGTGAGTAGATAAATAGGTACCACTTCGGTGGAAAGGTAATGGCGTTCCGTGCGCTTGGGCATATAGTCCTGCCAGTCACATGACCACGGAAACTTGTCCTCAGAACAAACGCTGGCTCTTCGACTTAGAACGAAGATGAACACTGCCCCCTACAGTTGGTCATGACTAGACCATTCGGTTGTGGTGAAACATTTACCTTTTTACTTGTCTTTGGTGGATTATGGTTCCTCTTTTATTCCTTTTCTGTCTTTTAGGGAGATGTGAAGAACATGTTTTAAAAACGTCAAGAGTAGGCCCATGTAAAGAGTGCACTAAGGTATTCCAAGACACTTTTCCTGGTTTTATAGAAGTTTAGTATTTGAAGGGAAAATGCATCTTTAGTGCACATGCAAGAAAAGGCACACGTGGGGACACAAAATATTTAATGTTTCCATTCCATCCTCTAAACTGTCTCTCTGAATAAACAAATTGGAGTGTACTTGAGTGAACAGCCATTCTATTGCAGCCATAAAAGTGGCAAGATGATTTATTCATTGTTCATATTCATTTTTCCTATTTTTATACCACCTTTCCTCCAAAGTGCTCAGGCGGTGTACAGCGTTCCTTCCCTCTCTTTCTCCTCACAATAATCCTATGAGGTAGGTGAGGATGAGAGATAGTGACTGGCCCAAAAATCGTGTCAAAGCCAGCCAAGACCAAGCTATTACAAAGTAAATAGATTCAACGTATAGCAGGCAGAGAGCAGCCCTTTGTTAGGTGTATAAGGAGGTGCTTCCTTTTCTCAGATAGTGGGTCATCTTCCCTTCTAGTAGGAAGTGATCAGACTGTAGGAACATGCACTTTTCCTTTGGAGAAAGCTGGGAGACATAGTTTTGCAGGCCAATTCTGTGCTGTAACAGGCCAGCTGGCAGGCGGGGCTGGAGGGGATGTTGTCCCCTTACCCAGGGTAAGCCCCAGCAGCCCCAATAGTGCTACTCAGAGCTGTGCTAGAAAAATCACTGAAGCAACTCCAAGAGGCCCAGGTAAGACTGACAGGGATGGAGATGGGGATTAGCATCCGGCATAAGTGCTGGATCTCGTCTCCACCCCCACGCTGGGCTGGCCCCGCCCACAGGCCTGCTCTCTTCTTGACCTCTCTTTGCCCTCCCTACCCCACCCCCATGCAGGTAAGACTCAGCCAGCCTTACCTGGTGCTGGGTCCTAGGGCAGGCAGGCCGGCACACATCCTCCCATGCGAGTGGTTCAAATGCGCTTTACAGCACATTTGTGGCACTCAAAGGCTGGCACAGAGGACAGCCTAACGTATAGTTAGGATTGTGACCTTAGTGAATCCGCTTGTTGTGGGATTGAAGCTGTGTGCCATGTGCTATTTTTGGCTGATTTGTATGGATCTGGGGGAGCGAGACAGAGGCCTGATGGTGCCCTTTAGAATCTGCATGACGAAGAACTGTCAGCTCAACAGATGTAGATTCCCATTAAACTTCCTTCTGTTGTGATGTTACTGAAGATTCTCAAGATGCTTCTTCCTACCATCCTTAGGGCTAATGCTGTGACAAGCATTGCCACTACACTGACAGCTAATTCCGGGACCCTGTGTGCGTGCAGCCTGCATGAGGAGCATTTCCATTGATAGGGCTCAATGAGATCAGCTTGCAGGAGATCTGCAGATTCAGCTCTGTGGTATGTAGCTTGTCATATACAGTACATGCCACCACACCTCCAGGGAAGAGCCATTTACCCATGCCCATGTCATTTTAAAATGGCCCCTTTTGCATAGGTTTCCAGAAATAGCTCTGATGGGAACAAGCTTGTTTCACAGGTCACCCTTAACAAGATTTTCATTAATTTGCATGGAAGGGGTGTGTGCACATGAAAGAGCATGTGTTTCAAAAGCTGCATACATTTATAAACCTTACAGTAGAAAACACGTTGTTTGCATTCTCTCACAGGGAATCAGGAAGAAGCATACTTTTGTGGCAGTGTGTATTTTTAAACAAAACAAAACATAAAATACCTGTTTGAAGACGCAATTTGAACAAAACACGCAAATGGCGCCATTGCTCAATGAACATCAATGAGCATTATTGCCCCTGGCTTATCAATAGTTAGTCAGGGCTCACAATTGTCCACAATCTTTTTCTGGCAGGTCTCCAGGATCACTAACAGCTGCACAGTAGGAAAAGGAAGATTTCCAATGATGTCAGGCCATAATAGTCATTTGGTGCAGAAAATTGGAACACTTGGCCACTGAGATCCTTGTTATGTCTATATGTCATCCATCAGTCAATGATTGATCTGCAGCTGAAGGTTTTGCACTCTCTTCAGGTTAGAAGAAGCCTGGTAAGGGGTACACCCTCTTGAGGCATTTTGAGGGTATACCCAGTGCTGGGATTCATGGGGTTCGCCCAGGTTCTATAGAACCGGTTGTTAAATGGCCGGGCCCTGTCCACTCGCTTACCTGGGCTGGCTTCAGTGTTTTTTTTTGCTCCGGCTATGACATCATAGAACCAGTTGTTAATTTATTTGAATCCCACCACTGGGTATACCTCAAGGTAATATCAGAAACCTTGAATAACTAGGATTCCTTATCTTTCAGATAGAGCAGTGTTTCCCAAACTGAGGGTCAGGAGACACAAGTAGATTGTGAGCCAATTTCAGGTGGGTCACAAAGCACTGAGAGCAGCCATATTGAAAACATGGGAAGATGGTATGCTGGAAGGGGGGAGGGCTGTGTAGTTTTGCTTGTTGTAAATAGACCTTTTTTTCTTTCTGATTCACTTTGCTATTGGAAAATGGCTGAGAAATAGCATTCTTAGGAAAGCAGCAGGCTCTGGCATCACAATGATGACATCGCTTCTGGTGGGTCCGGGATTGATTGTCATTCTAAAAAGTGGGTCCTGGTGCTAAAATGTTTGAGAACCACTGAAATAGAGCCTTATATGCCCATAGGTGTTATGCTGCACAGGCTCCTATTTCTGACCTTTCATGTGCCCCTGTTGGGTGTAGGAACACTAAGGCTCTGCCACACCAGTGCATTCATGGTCTAACGGGGCTATGGTTTCAGGTATCCCTTTTGTTGTGTGTGAAGAATACATGTAATATTCAGTGCTACGATTGGACTCAATACCAGAGATGAATCTGATTTCTATTGGTCATAATGACTGTTTGACTATCATGAAATTATAGTTTTTGATTTAAAAAGGAATGCTCCACCAAATTTTGTGTCGTCAGTCTAGGTGACCCAAATCTCTTGCCCAAGCATCTTAAAATTCCTATTTAGTGTTCCTGGTTAAATTAGTCTGGAGAAGTGAAAATGGCACAATCTTTTCTTCAGCCATGAATTTGAATTAGCACAGATCATAGCAAAACAGGGATTCCATTTGTCTTCCTTTGCCAAGTAGAAAATGTATTGCTATATTGCTATAGAATTCCTATCCCTTCACTTGGGCAAGATGTATATGAGAAAACGGACACTTGCTAACTGTGTTCCTAGTCTTGGATACATCTCAGGAATATATTCTGGTGCTTATAATTAATTTTGTAATTCAAAGAAATATTTACTATATCTCTGTGGATGGGGTGCTTTTTAGAAATTGTCATACTTTTTTGTTTTGCTTTGAATTCCAAATTCAAGTTTATCAGATTTCCTGAGACTAAACCCATGTTTATGGGGTTTTTTAATTGATTGCTCCATTTTTTTTTGCTATTGCTCTTTACATTTGAACATCTGTATCTCTCCGTGTGCACAACAATGGGTTGCCCTAAACATGACAGGTAAACAGATGTTGTCGTTTTGTAGGAGAAACTAAGGCATCTCTGCATGCTTAGAGAGAATAAAGAAAAAAACATTAGTTTATTAAATGTTAATATGTGCTTATTTGGAGTAGTGGCCAATGAAGACAATGTGAAAGGAGGCAAAATGCCACAGAAGAAGCATTTGAGGGTACCAGGCAAGAAGGTTGTTTAAAATGTTTGCTTGTCTATGGGGTTCTTTCCCCCTCCCCAATATTGTGTTGCTGAAATAATATTGTTTGCTCTATTTTTAGACTAGCCTGCTCATGTAAGCTGCCTTGGGCATTTGCTTTGGCATGGGAAAGGCGGGGTATAAATTCTTCAAATAAATAAATAAATAAATAAATAAATAGTGCCCTTCAGTGCAAAACAGTAATTTTGTGCCCTTTCCCACCTGTTTTATCAGTTCGGAGTTCTCTTCTGCATGTCTGATTTCTGTACAAGGTTTGTTTGTTCATGCAGCCTGGAGAGATCAGTGCAGTGATGCACACGTTGTTTTCCAAGGAAAACGCCTTGGGGTTTTCCCTTAAGTGATTGGTTGAACTTTGCAACCCTCCTTAATATCCCACACAAGGCTGGGGACCATCCGGAACTCCAGGATGTTGCCTGACCACAGCATTGCCAGAAGATGGCAGTGGCTCATTTATCAGCCTCTGAACTTTGAAAGACAAACACCATTAAACTCATAAAATGTCATTTAAAATGTGCGGTGCCTACTGTTGCCAACTTTTTCCTGGCAGAACTCCTTTGTTTTTAACAGCTGTTTGACCAGAAAAATGCAGCAAATGTATTCAGATGCAGTATTAGAAATCCTTTCTGCCTTTTCACATTGCTCTTGCCTTTTTCTTTCAAGGAGCTCTTGGTAATTATTCTGCTTCTTCCTCACAACAACCCTGGGAGGTAGGCAGAGACAGAAAGTGACTGGCTCAAGGTCAAGCCAGTGAGCTTCATGACTGAGCATTCATTGGAAGTCAAGTCCCAGGCAATGTCCAACACACTAACAACATATTGTTCACCAACTCTGCCTTTTCGCCTGTCATTCAAAGCACAGGACTCATAAACTGCATACACAGTTTACTTTCCTGGGAGTAAACTGCATTGAACACAGTGAGGCTTACTTTTGAGAAGACATACATAATAGCATTGTGCTGTTAGACAAGGAAAGCTAATTGAACCAAACACATTTGTTGTTGTTTTAATGTGTTGTTTTAATGTGTTGTACGTATTATATTTTACTTATTATGGTTACATTGTATTTTGTTTTGTTCTCTGCAAGCCACTTTGGGCATTTGCTTCGGCATAGGAAAGGTGGGGTATAAATTCTTCAAATCTATCTATCTATCTATCTATCTATCTATCTATCTATCTATCTATCTATCTATCTATCTATCTATCTATAAAGGAGAACGTGTGTGTGTGTGTGTGTGTGTTCCGCATAGACTCCGCAACGCCTGGAGTGATGCGCACTAAACTCGGCATGCAGATGCCTTGGGGGGGGCGCAAAGGGGCACAAAACAAAACATTCACCATCACCCGCTGGAACGCCTGGAGCAATTGGCACCAAACTCGGTACACATATGCCTTATGGCCTGGCGACAAACACTGCGGGGCTACGGCCCCCCTGGTGCCCCCAGGGGTGGGGGTGCACAGGGGGTGCCACGTAAAAATGATTGAAAACCGCCAATATCGGCGTCAAATCTGTAGTTTCTGGGGTCGCCAAGACGAGCGGCGACGCTCCCAACGCCAGAGTCCGGGTTCGGCCTCTGTTGGCATGGGGTGCAAGAAGGGGTGTGAAATAAAACATCCACCATGGCATGCTGGAACGCCTGGAGCGATTGACACCAAACTTGATACACGTATGCCTTACAGTCTGGCGACAAATACTGTGGGAGGTACGACACCCCTAGCACCCCTAGGGGTGGGGGTGCGAAGGGGGTGCCATGTAAAAATACTCGAAAACGGCTGACATTAGTGTCAAATACATAGTTTCCGGGATCACCTAGAAGCTTGGGATAATTTGTTACCTGGGCAACGCCGGGTAACAAAAGGCTAGTAAATAAGTAAATGAAGACTTAAAAGGGACCTCAGTTACCATGTACAGTATTCCAATGTATTCTGCATTGACTTTTGATATGGGCTAATATCACTGGGAGTTTTCATTTCTTTTCCACATTCCAGAACTGTCAAAATAATTTTCAAAGTGATGATATTCTGGCTTTATATGACACACTGCAAATGAGATTGCCATCTCAAATGTCCATTCTGTCCCCTGCCACAGGCTGCATATTTATACTCTGTGAGTGAAGTCCTACTCGATCTTACTGTTATCTCCATGATACTTGATGAAATATATTTGAAAAACAGGTTTTACTTGCGATGTGGAGTTGGGCGTAACTTATTAAAATGTCAGTGCAGGTTATGCAAATGTTTGTTTTCACCACTCTGCTCACTTGCTTCCTTTAGGAGCCGAAGAGCACAAGTGCTTCAAGTAGTTTAAAGACTGCATTTGGCTACATGAGATGGAAAATTCTACTTGGGAGAGTTGCCAGCTAGATTTCTGTTTCGGCAAAAGCCTTAGGAAATGCCATTCAGGAGTCACACTAAAATAGGTAACACTGTTTATTCTGGATCTCTGCTACTTCTGGGGATGCTGTAGTGTGAACAGGGTATGGAATTGCAGAAATGATCAGCTCAGTGTAATCTTTTATTACTTTCTCCCCTTCAAATCAGAATCATTAAGGTCTGGTCTAATAAATAAATAAATTTAGGAGAATCAGGAGAAAATAAAGTTACAGTGTGTAGATATGACAGTAATCTTGGATGCTGTATAATGTGTAAGTAGGGAAGGATGGAACTTTGATGGTGTTCCTATACCTGGCGACATGACTCAGCTGTGATGGAAACATGTTCATATCCAGGCATTAATCCTCCCATGGAGTTCTAAGCATACTTACCTGGGAGAAAGCGTGTTTAAGAACAGTCTGTGAGATTCACTGGGCAGGATCCAAAACAAGTTAATCATGACTCCCTTTGAAATGAATGGAACTTAAGTGACTTAGGGCTAACTTGTCTCACTGATTTCAGTGGTGTGCAGTCATGGCTTACTTTCTTAAGGGACAACCTATTGGAAAGTTAGTGATATTTGCTCTTTAGAGTCAGGGTAGTTGTGGTTTGGCAACTGAAGTGACAAAGCAGGTGTTACCCTTTGAGGTGTGTGGATCGTTTCATCTGCCTGAGACAGCGTTTGTGTAACATGTCTTCCTTCTGCTTCAGACAATGATTGTGTGCAACTTGTGCGCTTGCTTGGTTTTTGCAGTGACATAATCGAACTAGGATAGTCTGTTAATAATGTTCGGGCATGGGAGATTCTGTTTCATGGCTGAGGAGTAAAAGGTAAAGGTTTCCCCACGACCAAATAGTCTAGTCATGACTGACTGTAGGGGGCAGTGCTCATCTCTGTTTCTAAGCTAAAGAGCTGGTGTTTGTCTGAGCATGACCATACACCGAGGCACACGGAACACTGTTACCTTCCCACTGAAGTGGTGCCTATTTATCTACTTGCATTTTTACATGCTTTCAAACTGCTAAGTTGGCAGGAGCTGGGACAAGTGCGAAAGCTCACTCTATCACGTGGTCTCAAACTGCCAACCCTCCAGTCAGCAAGCTCAAAGCTTAGCCGTTTAACCCGCTGCGCCACCACATCCCTGCATGAGTACCCTAAGTGATATTTCAGTCTTTCAGCGGATTCTTTGGCCTCCCCTGACCACACATCCCTGATTATGGGGCCAAGGATATCTTGTACCTGGCATGATGGTAAGGGTGGGATATAAATTATGTAAATAAATTCAGTATTTCCCAGGCCAAGTGTTCTGTTCTGCATATAAATAAAAGTGTAACTAAATACAGCAGTTCCCAGGCCAAATGTTTTGTTCTGCATGTAGTGGGGAGAAGATAGAGGTTGGGAGATTAGCTCCTCCCAATCTTACCGTGCATCATGTAGGTTCCAAGATGGGTGTAGGATCCCTCTGAGTGCTTAGAGTCAAACTGTAATGTCTGTCAGATTTGAGGAGGCCCACATTTGGGGTTCCGTCTCTTTCAGGTGTCCTTTACACAGTACAACAAAGCCATAAGAACCTCTTGCTAGTGGGTCTATATCATGGATCGATTCACAACCGATGATTTGGGCCTCTTAACTAAAGAAGCAGGCTGACATTATGGGTTGGCTTGGTTGGGACAGTCTCCATCAGAGGGCCCACGTCTGGACTTATCCCTGAACCCACAGTCCTGGTTGCAATGGCAGTGGACAGGGCATAGTTAGGGGAAGGGGTTATTTGGGGACTTGAATCAGAGTGAATCATTGAAAGAGAATTGGGGGCTGGAGGCTGACATGGAACTCTCCACACTGTGATAGGCATAACAAGTTGTTCACAGAAACCCACTGTGAGAGCTGGAATACAAAATTAGTACCAGTCGGGCATCCCTTACCCAGAATTCTGAAATCCAAAGTATTCCGAAAACCCCAACATTTTTGAGCACTGACATGATGCCACAAGTGTAAAATTCCATATCTGGCCTCATGTGACGGGTCGCACAAAGTGCACAAAATTATTTTAAAAATATTGTATGAAATTATTTTCAGGCTAAACGTATAAGGTGTATCATTTATACAACATAAATGAATCATGTGTTTAGACTTTGGCCCCATCCCCAAGATATCTCATTAGGTATATGCAAGTGTTCTAAAATATGGAAAAATCTGATATCCAAAATGCTTCTGCTCCCAAGCATCTGCAGTCCTGGTTCCTGTACCACCAGGGGGCCAGGATAGCAAAAGCCTGCCCCCATTCAACCCCCACCCCGGTTGTGTCCAGAAGAACTAATCCAGAATCACTTTTGGTTTTTGCTGTGACGTTTTTAGGAAAAAACCAGAAAACTCAGAAGACCTAAGGACAAAAAAGTAAAAAAAATGGCAGGGGGTCATGGTGCTGCCCTCGCTGGGTGGCACTCTGGGGTATTTTTTCCCCTTGACCCTTCCAAGCATACCAGTGGTGCCAAGCACTTCTGATAAGGGATGCCCATCCTTTCATGCAGTTCTGCCATTGGGTTTTGAACACAGCCCTTTCACTAGGCCCTCAGATGGAACCAGGCTTCAGAAAGGCTGAAGGAACCCTGTTTATTACTGTTGGATTTGTCCAAGCCAGTACAGAGCTCATCTGAGAAGTGCATAACGGTAGTATTTTATAGGTTTGAAGAGAGATTTGCCAGTAAATCAACACACAGACATACGCAGCTATTACAGGCAGCACCTGTCCATTAGGAGTCCCATTTAGGCCTGGGCTTTCCAACCTGCCAGGCCCCAGAACAGTGATTCTAATTGAAAGTCCACCAAATAAGTCTCAGGCATTGCTCAGGCAAGGTCTCATCCTTGCCAGCTCTGAAATGGAAGTTACGGCAGTCTGTCTGCATTCAGAATACCAAGTTGTGTATCCTTCATTGCTTGCTGTTGCTTTGCAATGCAAATTGAGGAGTTTTGTATCACCCGGCACTATAACCATGGCAACCTCAAAGGAGGAAGAAAAAAAAGTGGGATAAGTTTGCATGACTTCCTCAGTGGAGTGTAATCCGTCCCCTTGTGCCTGTGCCAAAAGGTCAGACTGTTTTAAAGGGACAGCAGTGTCTTGCTTTGGAAGCAAAGCCGAGAGGAGTTCCTGTCTGAGCCTCTGTTTCAGTTTGGGCTCCCTCTGTTTCTTATGCCGTGAATGTTTGCCCTACTCTCCTCATCACCAGAACTTAGACGACTAGTTGTTCTGCTCTTCCTTTCCCGGAGAGGGCAAGCAAACAATCATCCATCGTAGCTGTCAACTCCAATCGCCAGTGTTTGGCAAAAAGCCCTTTTTGGCCTTTCATGGAAGGGTTTTTAATTCAATGGGGTTTGGAAAGGCAGCCCAGGGACACAAGTTCCTGTACCTTGCCTTTTCAATCCAGGGGTCTGTGGAAAAACACAAAGATAGAGGCACCAGACTAGCCAGGATCATCCCATTGTACGCTGGCGGCAGCTGCGGCAACCAACACGGCCGGGACTCAGACGTGATCTCCCTTGATGCTGGTACATTTTGCAATTTTCTTCTTCCAGTAGCGCTCAGTTTTAAGTGAAGGCTTGCTGAATGATGACTCAGTTTCCTTACTGTTTTATGCCTTTTACAGCACTGATTAAGAATGTTGCCCCTCACGTGGAATCTCATGCTCATCTTCTGGTGCTGTTGGTGATGTTTCCTTGTAGGCTGACACAGGCATTCCCTTGGATGCAAGTCTCACTGATTGCGGTGGAGCTTACTTCCAAGTAGATGTGTTCAGCGCTGGCTGAGTTCAATGATGGGTTACGATCCACTGAAATGTGTGGATTTAAGAACTTTGGGTCCGGAGATGGCACAGACAATGATGACACTTTTTCTCTTGCTATTGATGCAGAATACCTTCTGCTCATGCTTTTCTTTAGCTTTACACTGAATTAAAACCAGGTTCTTTGTTAACTGTTCAATAGTTAGTATATTCAGTCTCTAGGATGCATTTTTCTCTAGTTAAGAACAGAATTGCCTGGGCTTATATAACCACTGTACACGCAGGTCTTGGATTCCAGAAAACACACTCACCGTAAAAACGGTTATTTTATCACTGGAAGTTCAAGAATGAAATTTATCATCCACCTACAGAGAGTTGGCAATGAGAGTGTTAATGGAAGCAAATGGAATTAGCTATATCTGATATGGGTTGCCAATGGATCATAAAAGCATGCTGGCCTGCTCTTGTGCCTTTAACAGCTGCTTGATGCACACAAATCAGCAGATAAAGCTTTCAAAAGCATGGGAATAAACACAATCACATGCTGGTTCCTGCACACTGAGGCACAGTGACAGTATCTGATTGAAAAGTTGGCAGCCTTAGATCTCCTACTTCCCTTGCCCTCCACCTTATGGCATTTATTTCCCAAGAGCTATTCCAATTTAACTGCTGCAGCATATGCTTCCCACTGACAAATGGAGAGTTCATTCAGTTCCTGTAAACCCTGTCTCTGCATGACCGGGATCGTATTTCATAATATATCCAATAGTATTTTCATGTGCTGTTAACAGAGCCAGAGAGTTTATTTCATATTAATCGTAAGTAAATTTTACTAGTACATTCAATCTAACTTTTATTCCATCATTTTATAGCTGCAAGTTCAGCCAAACAAAATCAAAAGCCTTGAAATATCTCAGAAACTAATGGTACAATTGTAGGCACACTTGCTTGGGAGTCAAGCCAACATACTCAGTGGAGCTTATTTCTGCACAAATGTACGTAGGTTTATTGCGGTTTAAGTTTTCATGGAATAGCCCCCATTTCATAAGATGCTGCATAGGCTCAGGTGTTCAAATTGATGTGTTAGGTTTCAAGGCACTACAGGTCTCTTTGCATTATGTTCAGATCAAGTTACAGCTCAAGCCCATGCGTGTCTACTCAGAAGTAAGTCACATTTAATTCAGTGGTGCTTACTCCTAGGAAAGGGTATATAGAACTGCAGCCGTAGTGACGTCTCACACCCCAATCCTATGCAAGGTTTGTGTTGATGGATCTTGCAATCTGCTAGTGTAAGCAGCGTTCCAGGAGATGTGCAAGTGGATGCAGGCCCTGCCTGCACACCAGTGGCTCTCAGTTGCCCCAATGGACAAGGTGAGGGAGTGGCAGGGGTGGTTTGGGAGCAGTCTGGGGAAGGGTGAAGATGGGGAGCAGGCCAAACTGGGGCAGGAAGGGTGGCAGTGGTGCACACCTAGTTCCTTCCTACCACCTTCCCCCCCTTAAGGATCCTGAGATGTGTGCAAGCTAAATAGCTGGCATAGATCTGGGGAGACCCATTGGAGCCCAGATGGCTTATGGAGAGTAAAAATCTCACTTCCCCACCATAGCATGCAGTGCATACTTTGTTGTTGATGCTGCATTCTCTGGACTGGTGGGAGACAGGATGTCTCATAGAAATAAATGAAACATATGTTACAATTAATTTGCCTCATTGGTTTCACTGATGCTTAGTCACAAGTAAATTTCTTCAGATACAATCCATTATTTTTGCTATAGCAAACTGAATTCAGACACAGTAATTTCTGGATTGTGTATATGTTTATAGCTATCTGCCTCAGAGATCTCACTATGCCAGCAAGTGAAAACATCAACATTGGAATTTGACCACCCTGTGAGATCCCTAATGTGAAATCAGTTTAAATAAGGACATTACTGAATTTCTCTTTTGCCAAAATTTGCAATGGAAGCCATTGGTCTTTCCTGCAGCGGAGCTGATTTTATAAAATACAGGCATGTCTATAGATGTTATAGATGTCTATAGTTGTTCTGCACATTTGAAGAAGCATACATATTTAAATTCATACTTAGCAATGTATTATTGCATTAGGTAGGAAATACAAGAATACACAGGTTAACACAGGTTTATCCCTTATCCAGACTGCTTGGGATAGGAAGGTGTCCAGATTTTGGATTTTTCTGGATTTTGGAATAATTGCATAAATATAATGGGAAATGTTTCCTCTTCCTCTTTTCACTGTTACCCATTTTGGTGTCTGCTGGCTTCTTTGACATTTTTCACCAGTGTCTGTATAGGCACACACCACAGAACAGAGAATAGAACTTACAGCCGGTATGTAGGAATGAGCATAAGACCTTCTTTCTACAGAAAGTTTTTTGTAAAGTCTTGAACAAAGATGTTGGGATTTCAGAATAGTCTGGATTTTGGATGTCCAGATAAGGGATCATCCACCTGTACTTGAAATACCTCTTATTCCAATTGGAAAAAAATGGGTGCTTTTAGTGGGAAAGAACAGACATTAAAGGAAGCTGCATGACATGGGCAGCGCAATTCTAAGTAAGGCCGACATAGCAGGGCTGTATCCTAAAGCCCATTAAGAGGCAGCAGCAGCAACGTGCAGGCCAAGGCGGGGGTCCCCTTGCACCTGTGTAAGCCCCAGCCACCCCTATGGGCTTGCTCGGATCTGCACCTGCTGTTTTGCAGGCACAGAGAAATGTGGACAGGAGTGGCCTGAATCGGGGCCACCCTGGCTGGGGATGGGGTTTAGGATTTGGCACTACAGCCATCTTGCATCACAACCCCTTCTCTGCCCACTGTGCCGCCCAGTTACGCCCCCAGAACGCCTCTGGAATGCCCTCTTGGAGGCCCTGCGCTGTTGTGGCAGTGCCTGAGCGCCGGCATTGCTGCTTGCACCGGTCCAGCACCATAGCGCTGACACGGACGCACTTGACAGCACGTTTGCGACAGTGTTCGGCTGGCGCAAGAGCTTAGCGCCGGCGCAACGGGGGTATAGGATTGCACTCTAAGACTGAATGGAAACAAAGGTTCACCTATCCCAGATGGCACTTGTTCAATAGATTTAACTCGCATGTATATTTATGCAAAGTGCGTGGAGAACCCTCAAAGCAATTTAGATTAGGGCTCAAATCACAGTTTAATCCTGATTCAAACCTGACGCACATAGTTGCTACACTACTCAGAGTACGTGGGTTACATCTCATAGATGATCTGACAGTTGAGACAGTGAAGTCATATATGCAGTTGTCATATGGAAACACGTTTCACACAAAGGTCTTGACACACAGTTGCTTGTGTAACAGCCCAGTCCTAACCAACTTTCCAGTGCCAATGCTGCTGCAATGCAAACCTGAGGTAAGGGAACAAACATTTTCTTTACTTTGAACAAGCCTCCATGACCACCACCCTACTGCAGAATGCAGCAAGCTCCCCATTGTCACCTCTGCATCAGAGCGGGAAAATTGCTTAGGATTGTAAGAATCAAGTAAAACAAGACAAAGCAAGATCTAAAATGATCAATGGCAGCTCTTTCAAAGTGCCCTTGTGCAAAAGCTCCAATAACACAATTTCTCCATATAAGAAAGGACCCGCACATGCCAGTTACCAGGAAGTGGGCAGCAGATGAATGCAGTGTTGTCTCTCAAAAGCATGGCACATGGGACAATTGACTCTCCAGATCCCCCTTAGCTACACCACTGATTGGGGTGGCACAATTGCTGTTGTATAATTGCTACAGTCCATGAATGCCAGTTTGCATTCTGGGAGTGTCATTTTATTATGTTACAATGACAGCACTTCCTGTTTGATAATGTCACTTCCTGTCACAACATCACTTCCAGGTTAATGACATCACTTCCGTCATGAGTGCCATTCTAAAAAGTGGGTCCTGGTCTAAAAAGTTTGAATACCGCTGGTTTATGGATCTACACAGGCAATCCTTAGAAATGTGGCTTATAATTTTCAGATGCTGATGAGATGCCACCTGTAACTCTAGACTGCAAATACTCTCAGCAGCAAGGAGCTGCTAAATGGAGTTGGAACACTTTCAAGATACAGGCATGCCCCAGTATCCACTGATTTGGAATCCACGGTTTTAGTTATCCATGGCTACCATGGATATTGGGATGCCTATTAAAAAGATAGGGGAATGTGAAACAAATCTCTTTTTTTTTACGTTATGCAGCAAAACCACTAATGTTTCCCTATCTTTAAAAAGGCACCCCAAGTATCCTCAGTTTCAGGGTGGGGGGCAGAATAGAACCCCAGCAGATACTGGGGCATGCCTGTACTGTCTTACAAGGAAGAACCTGCAATATCATGTGAGAGAGTTGTGTGGATATCAAGGGCAGCTTCCGAGTGACAGTTCACTGGTCTGTCCAATCTCTATCTCATCCTTTTTCGTGTTATAGTTTAGTGTTGTATTGGCAAAATATTATGAAGGTTTATATATTTGGGGGCCTGGGAGAGTCCCTTTGTAACTTGATCCCATGAAAGAGAATGTCACGTTATGCAAACAGCAGTCCTGTCAATAATATTGGGCCTTCTGAGAGCGTACCCCAAGAATTCATATGTACCCTCTTTTGCAGACCAGGCCAGTTTTTCTTGCTTGTTCATGAAGAGTCCTTATTTTTCTCTCTGTTGGCTTTAATACAAGGAGAGGTCTGTGGTGTCCTCGAAAAAAATCTGCACAAGATGGGAACTGTTCTGTCACCCATGCAACCAACTGATTTTTCTCAGCTAAATTTTACTTACGAAGTTAAACACAGATGATGAGTGGTGCTGGCACCCAAACTGTGACAAAGAGGACACAGTCATCTGAAAAAAAAGATTATTCTGTCAGATTTCTCCTTGTTAAAAAATTTAACGTCTACCATCCCTGTGGAGGAAATTGGCTGTGATCATTTCAACAGAAGCAAGGAGGACTTACTCATAAACATCCGATGGGGATTCTGTTGCTGGCCCTTGCTCTGTACCTTATGGCCTTTTATTTGCTCCAACTAGGAAGCAAACTACTGGGAGCATAAAATAAATGGGAGCATCTTTTTGTGTTTCCCTGTAATATGTGTTCATATATGTTCCTATATATTCTATATATATTCCTCCTCTCTCCCACCCACCCCCAGCCAATTGGACTTGCTGGGGGTTGCCTTGGAACAAAGCCATCAGCTGCTGCATGAATCATGGCTAACAGGCAGCCCAATCTTAACCTGCATTGGAGCCGGCAGGCTATAGGCCTGCCCTGTATCCTACTCAGGTTTGGCGGTGGCTGCCGCTCACCTTGCGGCAGGGGGACGCTTGTCCTCTTACCCTGGGGTAAGCCAAGGTCAGCCTTATGGGGCTGCTCAGATTTGTGCCAGAGAAATTACTGGCGCAAATTTGCGTGGCCTGGATTGGGGCCAGCCGGTCTGAGGATGAAGTTTAGGATATGGCCTAACAGCCAGATTCTTACTCCAACCTCCTTCATGGGCTGGTCCACCCACAGGGCTGCTCTCTCTGCACCCTCCAACCTCCACCCTTTCCCTCCTCCCGCCTTCCCCTGCCCTCCCAAGCCCCTGCACCAGCCAAACTTGGCCTGCACGAGGACTACTTATGCAGCATCTGCAGTGTCATCCCTGGGCCGGTGGAGCTCCCAGTGCCAGCCCAATGCCTGATTCCTTGGCACAGATTTGCCTTATGGCAGATTTGTGACCATGCTGGGCCAACACAAGTAATATGTGTTGGTCCAGTGCAGTTTTAGATTTTCTAGATTTGCCTGGCAATCAATGGTCTCTCTCTCTCTCTCTCTCTCTCTCTCTCTCTCTCTCTCTCTCTCT
>JAJKFI010000032.1:4769853-4810056 GCA_029204185.1 Lerista edwardsae
ACACACACACACACACACACACACACACACACACACACACACACACACACTCATGCATACAGGTGAGCCCATATTATTCATGGGTTTGACAACTCGGATTTAAGAATCCATGGTTGCTGAACCACTGTGGGAGCCCACCTGTTTCCCACCTGTTTCCCTCCAAATGCAACCAGGGCGTATTCTGAGAGCAGTATGTGGCTGTGTGTGGCTTTCCCAGGCCGCTGAATGCCTTCCAAGGGCTAAAAACATCACTTCCAATTTTAGAACAAAAACCAAAAGTGACCTCAGAATGCCTTCTGAGGACCAGGAAGGCAGCACTGAATACCCATGGAATTTGTTTTCCATGGGGGTTCCTGGAACAGACCCCCCCCCCGCAGATAATGAGGGCCCACTGTACAACTAATGGGCATAGACCTGGGCCAAACCACACAGGTGGCACTATCTGTGCTCCCACTTATAGCCCAAAGTGATGCATTTCCAGAAAAGGTTTATCAACTGAATTCATGCCCTGTGATATGACCAGGGCAAATGACCTGATGCCCGAGCACAAAGAGCACATCAGTGAGTTCGGCTGGACCAGTGACATTCCTTGCTCTGCATAAGAAAGCAGCTTCATTCCCCATGGGGCTTTCAGTTTTCACCCAGCCGTTTTCAAAAGCACATGGGGGCTTTTGCCAAACCCTTTTGAACCCAAACCAAGCATCATGCAAACCAGTATCAGAGAAAAGGAAATCAGAGCCACTTCACTATGAGCCATAAAATCTGCCCTCTGGGACAAAGCAAGAGTAATTTTCAATTACACACAGTGACAGCACTGTGTCACTTATGTTTCATTCATTTATATGCCACAAGGAAATTCACCAAGCAAAGACCAGAAAAGGGCACATGTTAATGTTAATGTAGTTAGCTTTGCAGATGACTGCTGCTTGTGCCTGGGTAAATGTTAACAGAACAAGTGTAGAAAGAGCTGTCTGGGAACTTAAATTAGAAACCTCACAAATCCTGCCTCATGCTGCCTTCAGTGTTGGCCAGAATCTTCTTTCCGGAAATACAGGGATACCATTTGGAGGAAGGAACTGAAACGTCTTAGCAGAGCTGAGGAACCCCACAGAACATCTGCTGAACTTAGCCTTGGTGGTGACACTCACATATTTAAACAAAATCAAAATGTTCCTACAAGTAAAATGGGGTTTGACTGTGTGTTGTGCTTTCCTTGTTCCCTCCTATTCCTTAATAACTAGCAAAATGCTACTGACACTCTTGCTAGACTCCAAAAATGTATTGGTCCATTGAGCCCAGTCTGCTGTGATAGGCAGCCGAGACTTTTCCAGCTTTGCAATCCAAGATCCTTTTAATTGGCAAGATCAGAGACTGAAACGGAGACCTTCGGCATGCCAAGCAGGTGCTTCCTCACCTAGCACAACATAAGGCAATGGAATCCATTGCCACAAGATGAAGTGATGATGGCCAATGGTCTGGGTGTCTTTAAAAGAAGATTGGACTAATTCATGGAGGGCAGGAAATCCATGATTACTAGTCATGATGGCTGCCTCCAGGTTCACTGGCATGATGCCTTTGAATAACAGTTGCAGCGGAGCAGTGATAAGAGAGACGTATGCCTTTCTCGCTGCCTGTGGGCTTTAAGACGGCAGCTAGTAGGCCACTGTAGGAAACAGGATGCTAGACTGGATGAGGCTTTGGCCTGATGTAGCTGGGCTATTATTATGTACTACAATCTATTATCTACATGGGACTGCCCTTGAAGACTGTTTAGAAACTTCAGTTAGTGCAGAATGCAGCTCCCAATGCAGCTCAGGGGTAGTGACTACATCATTGGCTTCTTCCGCATTAGCTCGTCTGCTATTAGTTCTTCGTCTTGGTCTTTTTGCCTGTTTGCTTAAAACCCAGTTCTGCTCAGCTGCCTGGGTGCTGATTTGTGGTTGTTTGTGGTGCTTGATTTTTGTGACTTTTTTTTCTTGTCTTGGGTTTGTTGATTTGCATGTGTTATTGTTTATTGTGTTTTCTGCTTTCATTGGTTTTTTTTAATGTAAACTGCCTTGGATTTCCCATTCAGGATAAATATTTTAAAATGGATAAATAAACTAATTTGAAAGGGCTCAGTTGGAAAACTCATTGATTGGCAGGTGGTCAGGATTGACTGCAAGCTTCATGGATGATACTGGGGATAGAACGGAGACCCAGCTGAGCCATAGTAAGTTTGCTAGAGGAACCTTGAAACAGAAGTTACGATTATAGTTATGTCTAGCAGCTCCAGTCAGGGTATGCACAAGGACAAATTACAGGTGCCAGCTCAACCATCCGATGTGAATAGCATCTGCATCTTTATCCTATATGTACGAATCCTGGAGCTACATTAGAATTGTTATAGGAACCTTATAACATTGCTGAATGTACTGTGGCAATGGGTTCTGGAATACAAAAGGGATCGCGTGTGTAAAAAATTGCTGTTTGGGCCAGGCCCCTGCACTCTAGGTGTGTTGGTCACTGGGTTCCGAAACCAGGCAATATCATAATGACCAAATAAAATGCATTCATAATGCATCAAAGCTCTTATTCAGTGAAAAGATAGTGGGGGGGGGGGTGACTTGCAGGGAATCCCACAGGGGGATCACTTGCTCCTGCTACAGAATCTCTAATGCCCCGATCCCATCCCCCCACCATTCTACGTAATACAGCCATGAAACCAGAACAACTGCTACTTTTCCTGGTAGGGTGCTTGGCTATCAATGGGTCTTTTTGGACCGACTTAGCTGGCACAAGTCTGAGGAGCCTCGGGGAGGGGTTTGAGCTGGGAATGGGGGATAGGATCCAGGCATGTGCTGCCGCCACTGAGATCCACCACTTCTGTCCCAAAACTGTCCCTGGCTCAGCCTGCTCTCCACCTTGAACCTCCCAAGACCTGTTTCCCTAACTGCCCCTCCACCACCTTTTCTACTCTAGGAGCCTCTGGCACACACAGTCTGGACATGCGTGGATGGCTCCATAGCACATTATGGCATTTGGGATGCAACCGCAGCAATTACAGTGGCAGATTGGGAGATGGCTGCCATGTTTGCCCACTGGGATTGGGCTGTTCATCTAGGAAAAAATCTTTGTCTGGCCCCACCAGCAGGGACCATTAGTGGCTGCAGCCTCAGTGGCAGCAGGTCTCAGAGGAATTTGTTAGTAAAGGCAGGTGGAGAGAATCTACTCCCTCCTTCTTCCTCTTCCACCCATCATGAATGACTACAAGACAGATATGCAATACTTTTTTTATAATTGTTTTTATTAATTTTTAAGAAAAGAGATGGGATAGGGTTACAGAAAACAAAGGAATGGGTTAAACAAAGGTAAACACATTAGGTAAGTACCTTGCAATGCATCATAATGTCTTAAAAATATCATCAATCCAATTAAAAATATCATTTCTAAGGTTATCTATTTCATACTCAATATATCCAAAATCTTCTTTACTTATAAATTATGAAATATCTTAATATTCAACATTGAGCTATGTAATCAGTACTAATCTTTTATTACTTTACCATTCAACATTGCATATCTATCCAATCATAAAAGATTTTCCAGTATTGTTTAATCTTATTAATCTTGCCCTCTCTTAATCTTTCTGTTAAAATGTCCATCTCTGCCACTTCATAAATTTTCCCTATTATTTGTTCCATATTCGGGGTTTCGTCATCTTTCCATTTCTGTGCAAATAGTAATCTAGCCGCCGTTGTTACATGAATAACAATATGTTTCATATTTATATCTTGAATTTCTGTTAAAATATTTAATAAAAATATTTCTGGTTTGAGTGGAATATTGAAATTTAATATTTCTTGCAGCATTCCTTGTATTCTCTGCCAAAATTTCTTAGCGTTCTGACAAGTCCACCACATGTGGTAATAGCTTCCTTCAGCTGCTCTGCATTTCCAACATTTATTAGAAGTATTCTTATACATTTTTGAATTTTTTTGAAGAGTTATATGCCACCTATAAAACATCTTGTATATATTCTCTTTAAATGATGTTGCCTTGGTCATTTTAATGTTCATTTTCCATACTTTTTCCCAATCTTCCAACAAAATATCATGTCCAACATTTTTAGCCCATTTAATCATTGCTTCTTTTATTACTTCATCTTCCATTCTCCTTTTTAGAAGAAATGTATATATTCCTTTTATATATTTTTCTTTTTCTTCTAAAGACAGATATGCAATACTGTATGTACCTGTGACGCCATACATTGCAAGCCCAGTTTCACATTCTGTGATGGTATTCTGGTACAGCAGTTAGTAAACCCTCTTCCTAAAGTGTCAAGTCTTAGGCTGAAGCTATATCTTTTTTCAACTGCAATGTTATGTTTCAACTGCAATGACCTCTTTCAGGGCCTTCTGCTTATGTTTAGGGGAGCCAATAACCTTCCAGATTCATTGCCCCTACACAGAGCCTTTATCTCACAGAGTACAGCATACCATTTTTCCTCCCTCTGAAATTAGGGCCTCTGGCAGTACTTTCACAATTTTACCCTCTTGGAGCAATACGTCGCTGGTTAAGTTAAATCTTCCTCCCTCCTTCTTTCGTTCTTGCAATTCCCAAACTTGTTTTTCTAGCTCCAGCTGCTCCTGTTTATATTTTTTATGTTTTTTGGCTCCTATATGGTTATACGGCCTTTATAGCTTCATGTCTTGTGTCTGCATATGCTGTTGGGTTCTTTTATACAGTTTTCCATGTGCATCTCCTATTATTTTGACGAAGCCCTGGTCTTCTTAACAGTATACTCTATTGTTCTCTGATGCCTGATGTCTGATTATTAGGGAGGATTTTGCTCTTGTAAATTTGGGGCATATGGTCTGCTCTAAAAACGAACGTAAAATATCCTGGCAATAGGGATTTTGTGTGTCTACTAGTGCTGCCTTGGAAGAGATAGTCTCTAAAGAGACCACCATGTGCCCCAAAGGGCTTGAGCTGCTTAGGCGGCAATCCTATACACACTTACCTGGGAGTAAGTCCTTTTGAACTTAGGGAGGCTTTTTTCTCACTGAGTAGAAAAAACTGAGTAGCTTTTTTTTTCTGAGTAGACACAGAGGCAGATCTAAGGGAGGGCTGAGCTCTAAGTTTTGCAAGAAGCCTTACCTTGCAGTGGAAATCACTCCTCTCCTGCACCGTTTTAGCCAATCCTCACAGGGAACAGCAACATCTTGGCATGGCTTACTGGCTACAGCAGCAAGGGAGAGGCGGGATTTACGTGATAGGGTAAGGCTTCTTGCAACACTTAGAGCTTTGCCCTCCCTGTAGATCCACCTCTGAGTAGACAGGTATAGGATTGTATACAGGCATCCCAATCCTGAACTGCCTGGCCACCCAAACAAGCAGTAGTATCCAGGCAGCTATGGCTGCATCCTGTGACAGCAAAGCAGCTGCAGGAGAAGAGAATGTTTGTCCCCTTTCCCTGTGTTAAGGGCATGGGCGGGCGAGCAGACAACTAACCTCTGCACTGCCTGTTTAGCCTATGCAGAGGCCAGAGCCTCCGTGTAGGTCCCCCCCTGCTTTGCCCCCCCACCCAGAAGTGCCCTCCCGCCTTGCCCGAAAAGGCTTTGACACTGGTGAACGGTAAACTCACAACTTGCTGGCTCATGCTGCTGTCTCTGGGCGGCGTAGGGGCAGCGTTGAGCTGGCACTGAGTGTGCTGTTTTGCCCCAAAAGCGCAAGTGGGATTGGGCCCTCAGCACGAAGGATTGGGCCCGCAGACTGGTAGTTTTAGAGTCATGACACAACCTTTGTAGCACTGAAGGCCCAATCCTTACTAACTCCCTTACTAACTCAAACCTCAACTCTAAAGCAGTGTGGCAAAAAAGCAGTGGTGGTGTGGCCTCCACTGTACCCTGCAGGGGCTCTTTGACTCCTCGGGGTAAAGGTGGCATTTCAATGTTTCCTTTGATTTTATCAGCAAAGGTGCCATTCCGGGAAAGAGTGGCAGGCACATGCCCTGTATCTCAAACCACATGAGATTGTTCTTTGGGAGCATTTCTATCTCGTGTGAGGCTCAACGGTTCTACATAGTGAGTTTATATCATAAACAATTATTTGTTCAGCAATTAATGATACAAATGATACACTCCTGGCCCCAGGAGAGGTGCCCCTCCCCCACTCACGATACAGCTGTGGCATATGGTGCCACTTATGGTGCTGCACGCAAAGGGTGGCGCCTGGAAACAGTTGGCAGTGACATGATTACATGATTACACCGCCAACTGCTTCCAGGAGGCCCATTTCGGACCGTTCGGAGGTAGGAGCTGGCAAGAGGGTCCAATGCAAAGCCACTCTGCTCACACCACTGACTTATAGCCCACAGAGATCCTGGCTGCAGCAGCAGCGTGAGGGCCCCCGAAGTGCAAGACCCGATGTGGTGACATTGGTCACATTGGCTTAAGGCCAGCCCTGAATGAGACCATCTACTAAGTATGCCTGCCAACAGTAAAGATTGCTTCTAGGCCAACTAAGAAAGGGTGTCTCTCCCATCGCTCTGGTGCACCGTTCTCAGCAACAGGATCTACAAACGACCTGGGGGAATGCTGGGCAGGACGTAGGCGGGACATCCAGGTGATTGGCAGCCCGTCCGCGGTGATCCGCAGCTGCCCTGGCCTCGGGAGGGGGGCTCCTGCTTGCTGCGGAGGATGGGTGAGGGTCGTGCCAGGTGCCTGGGCGAGCAGCGGTGGGGTGTGCTAACCAGGGGCAGCCCCCCCCCCCAAGCCAGGACAGCTGCAGAACGTTGCGGACAGTCAGCCAATCACCCGGAAGCCCCGAGTAAGACCCGCTCAGCGTTCCCCCAGGTCGTTTGTAGATCCCGTCGCTGGCCGTTCTGCCATGGCAATATTTGTGGGGAAATCTCAGGGGCCATTTTGCCTGTCTGTCTGATGTGCAGCTGAGCAGTTCACCAGGGGATGAGGGAGGGGAAAACCCACTGTGCCACTGCCACAGCTGCTCCTGTTCGGGCACGTGAAGAGCTGGGGAAGTGTGCTTTGGAGGTAGGGACTTTGGGCAGGTAGTCATTTTGAAAATCACTGTAATATGTAAATTGATAAAATTGCTGAAGATGTTACGAGCACAATCCTAACTGCTGCCTGAGCCAGTTCAGCTGTCCCTCTGCTGGCTCAGGGTGTTGCAAATTTGCTGTCAGGCATGTCTGCAATGACTTGAGAATCTGGAGTGCTGGTGGGGAGGCCTGACTGGCCCGCAGATGAAGCATTCAAAGCCCCTGGCCACCGGCACAAGCAGAAGGAGCCAAGTGGCACAGGGGCATGGAGAGGGTGGCAGGGAGGAGGGTTGGGGAGGGTGGAATGGGCCGGAGAGATGGACGGGATTGGCAGGAGCCTCCTCCACTGTATCCTAACCCCCTTCCTAGGCCACCAGTCTTGGTTTCCCAGTCTATAATGAGCTGGTGTAGATCCAAGAAGCTCTATAGGGCAGGCTGTGGCTCAACATGGGGTTTAGGGGGGAAAATACCCCTTTCCTCACAGAGATCCCTAGCTGCCTCTTAACCTGGGCTGCATACAGTGCAGGCCATGAAGCCTGACTGTACTGGTGCAGGATAAGATTTGGCTGTTATGAGGCACAGAAAAGAAAAAAAACGTCATGGTAAATCATGAATTTAGTGTATCCTTCAGTGTATCCAAGATGGCCTTACTTTTTTCTCTAGAGCTCAGAAATCCCAGAGTGGATTTTCATCTTCTGAACATTTGCACAGAGGTTATTTTTTTTCCTGTTATCAGTTCAAGCTTTCGCTCATTCATTCATTCATTGCATAATGATGATGGTTGGTATTTGCTCTTGCAAGCCTTCCCGTTCGTACACTGAGATGTCCTCTGAGTCCCCTCATCCTGGAACCAGCAGTAACAATCGAACAGGCCACAGAGGAGTCCTTTCATCAACCCGAAAGTCACAGACACGCTTGGATGAAGACTCGCCCGCCCCAAAGCCAGCAGTAGACAAGCCTCATTCTAGCCCACATTTAGGTAAGAAATGATAAGTGAATAACAATTCGATCCTTTGCAGCTTTGCTGGGAAGAAATAAGCCCCCTATGGCTCAATGGGATGCACTCCCAGGTAAATGTGGATAGGATTGCAGTCTTACTGAGAAGTGTACTGAGGATGGCAGCAGTGGTGTCATCTAAATGATTTAAGAACAGGTACTCACTTTTGATTGGCGCGTGTCGGGACCCGCCCACCGGAAGTGACGTCATAAGCCAGAAGTGATGTCGTGGCAGGAAGTGACATGAAAAAAGCCCTTTTTGAGGCCTCAGATGATTTTAAACTGACCCAACAGTTGCAACAGTATTCCACAGCAGCCCCAGAACATGTTAAGGAGGCCTGGCATCATGTTAAAACCACAGAGCAACTCATTTTTCAGTGGCAAGGCAAGGCAAGGCTCCGCTCGCTGCCTGCCTGCCTGCCTGGCTCTGAGAACATGCAGGCAACTCAAACATGCAGGAAATTCAAACGTTGCAGAGGGCGGAGTCGATGAGTGGGCGGGGGAATGGGCGGGGCCAGCTGTAATCCTAGAAACCGGTACTCGCGTACCCCCGCGTACCCCCTGCATGACATCACTGGATGGCAGTATCTGGGAACTTTGGTTCTCCTGCAATGAAAGCTGCTTTCATTTCTCTGCTGTTTGGGTACAGTTAAAAGTCTGGAGTCATGTGGGTGAATCTATGACATGGCTTCATCCTCTTTTTATACACCAGCGATTTTCAACCTTTTTCATCTCATGGCACACTGACAAGGCACTCAAATTGTCAAGGCACACTATCAGTTTTTTGACAAGGCACACCATGCTGTCAGTGCAGTGCTCACTTTCCCCATCAGCCTTACTGATAAATGATGTAGCCCCAAGTTCCTGTGGCATACCTGTGGACCACTCGTGGAACATCAATGTGCCACGGCACAGTAGTTGAAAATGGCTGCTCTACACATTTCTGCAACTCTTGGTATTGAGTTCCTAATGGCCTGCAGTTGTTCATCCATGTTTCTGTTGTGCTCATTCCCATCTCCAAAACCCCTGGATCTTTTCCCCCTGGACCCCTGGATGTATTTCCTATACTGCTACTTAACTCCTAGGATCCCTTGGGGGGTTGGGTGCTTTTTTTGTCTCAGCAGTAGACCTTTAATCCTTTCCCCTTTGCAACTGAACTGAATACAGCAGGCACTTGGTATCCATGAGGTTCCAAGACCCCGTGGATTCCAAATTCTGTGCATAATGAAATCCACGGGGTGGGGTGGGGGCGCCACGGCGCCACAATTACTTACCTGGGGGCCATGCCTGGCCCTTTGGAGGTTGTGCTCGGCAGCCCAGTCTCCTCAAAGGCCTCCTGGACATGATCAAAAGTTACTTCTAGTTCACATCATGTTGCATCCCGGAGGCCTTCTGTGCGCAGCCCTCTAACCACAAGCTTGGCATCTGTGGGTACCCACATTCTTAGATTTTAAGCCTGTGAATAAGGAGGGACCACTAAAATGTTAAAAAAGGATTCCTGCTAGAAAATAATAAAAAGAATCAAGTAATCAAATAGAGCAGTGGTTCCCAAGCTGTGGACTGGGACCCACCAGTGGGTCACAAGCCAATTTCAGGTGGGTCACGAAGCACCTAGAGCAGCCATATTGCTTGTGTGAAGGTTCAAATTGGATTTCTTTCCTTTCTGATTTTCTTTGCTATCGGAAAATGGCTGAGAAATAACCCAACTTATTGCTGCATTCTCCGGAAAGCCGAAGGCCCTAGCATCGCAATGACGGCACTTCCGGGCACTTCTGGTGGTTCCCGGACAGACTGTCATTCTAAAAAGTGGGTCCTGGTGTGAAAAGATTTGGGGACCACTGAAACAGAACTAGAACAGAGCAACTGTGACTGATTTGATAACTAAGTCCAATTATTGTGTCTTTTCTATTTTAGAAGATTCAAAAGAGGAAAATGTACGCAACTGGATGGGCTCTGGTTTCTAGTAAGTATGAACAATCCTAAATAAATTGGCAATCCTGGCCCATCACAAAACAAAACACTTGTACTAATACATGCTTATTATTGGGAATATATTGCCAATAATTTGCCATACAGAGGTGATCTGTGCCTCTAATACTGGAATCTGAACCAGACTTTCTTGGAAGGATGTTCTGTGGAAATTACTATAATTACTATAAGAAATGATTTACAGCATCATTCTCATTATGTTTAACACTGTGGGGAGCAAAAAAGCAGGGGTGCCCTATAATGGGAAGGGGGTATTCAACACCTGAGAGGGCTTTCAACATCTGAAGCCTCTCTCTAATTTTCCGGCTCTCTGTGGTGAAGCCTTCTAATCATGCTGGAACCTTCCATGGACAACAGGTAGCTCTGGAAACAGGTTTCTGAATTCCGCCTAATACATGAGGAAGATAAAATTTAAAATACTTCCCAGAGTCAGTAATGCAGAATTCAAGCAGGGTTGGAAGTCTTGAGTGCAGGGTGAAAATTCTTACACCTTTGGCTTAATCCTGGGAACCACACTGTGTTTTTCTTTCTCTCTGGGTCAATGTGTCAGGAAGAATTAAAAAAAAACACACCACACCCTACATTTTCCATCATTTACGTCAGCAGGAACTTCTGAAAATCCAGGAACTGCTTAGAAATTTGGCTTTGATCTCAATTGCTGTTTGTCTTCCTTCCCCCTTCACAACTTTATAGATTTGTGAGGGCGCAATCCTAACCTGGAGTTAAGCCAACACAGTTAGGACAGCAAAGTTTGGCCAGCACCAGGGCCACCATAGAGCATGTTTGGACCACTCTCGGAGTCAGGGAGGATAATGCACATGTATATGCCGGCCAAACTTTGCTGACCTAACTGTGATGGCCTAACTCCAGGTTAGAATTGGGTTCTGAAAGATTGAGGGCACAATCCTAACCAACGCTCCAGCACTGACATAGCTGTTCAGTGGGCCTGTGCTGCATTCTCCAATGGAGTAGTAGTCGCGGATGCCTCCTCAAGGTAAGGGAATGTTTGTTCCCTTACCTCGGTGCTGGAAAGTTGGTTAGGATTGCACCCTGAGAAAAGGATGGAAAAGGGAAGGGGCAATTGGCAGAGAAGAGAGCTATCGCCGACCCATTATGAGACAAAATTATCTGGTGAAAGGAGAGCTAGTGCTCAACTCATAATAGCTCTGATATTTCCAAGCTGAGACGTTTATTCGTGCATGCGCGCGCGCACACACACACACACACGCACACACTCTTGTTTCAAAAATCCTTTTCTATCCCTAATAACCAGAACGCCTTATCTGAATTTCACTTTTATTAACGTTCTGCCTGATAGGCAAACTTTCTATGTTTATTCAGGAAGTAGGCTTGTACAATATGAAACCAGCAAAGAGAAGGATGTTCAAGTCCTATCTTAGACCTATATTACTGAGCACTTAGGCGGAATTTCACACAGGTATTTTTTCTCTCTCTGTTAGCAAGAGTCCTTGTCACATCTGTTCTGTAAATATATGGATGAGAGTTTTAATCTTTTCTCTTGATCAACAACACCCCCCTTTCTTTTAACAGCTTATCTGCCTGCCAAGACGTACGAGAAAGCAGAAAGCAAGTAGGTAAGAAAATACGTTGACAATAACATGGCACAAAGATGGTGCGTGAAGTAGTCCATTAGACAACCTATCCACAAACATTACACCATTTATTTAATCATCACAAATATTTGCCCCGTCTGTTTAATAAGACTAACACCTAATATTAACATAGCACGACCTACTTGGTAGAAACACAATTTAAAAGGCCACAGTTCAGGGGCTCACTTCAAAACAAGACAATACAGTATTAAGACATTAGCTCTGTAAATAAATTTCTGTTCCATTTCCAATATTGCTCATTCCTTTCTCAAACAGCCCATTTTCCTCAGAAATGTTTGGTTTCTTCTGCTTTCACATTCTATTTTTTGCTTATTGAAAAAGATAAGATTTGACACTAATCTTCCAGTGCAGGCTGACAATGTAGTTGTAGGACAAATTTAGGATCTTCAGTATGCAGTCATTCAGATTGCTACCCAGATGGCTTTACAGTGGTACAATTATAAATTACATAGTAATATTATATGCACTAATATCTATTATACCTTTAGCATCTAAGAAGCTAGGCAACATGCAATGAGCACACTCAGTTATGTGATTCTCTCTTCAAGTCAGCTTTTCCAGTTTGGAATCCTAATGCCATTTATAGCACAATCCTATTCAAATCACCAATGCAGGCCACATTGAACCCTATGGGGTGAATTGAAAGGCTGGAGGTCTCAAAGTAAGATCCAGCCTGCACAACAGGTCTACTCAGACCTGCGCTAGCTAAATAGCTGGCACAAGTCCGAGTGGATCCACGTAGGCAGATCAGAAAGAGGGATAGGATACAGCTGCTGCTGATCCTGATCTCTCCTGATATGCACACCTGTCCCCCATCACCTTCCTACCCTGCCCAGTTATACACCCTCCCTGCTATTGTGTTCTGCTTCCACACTGCTCAGTGTAGATCTTACATTATGTGGCACGTGCTGTTCCTGGTATGCGCATGCTGGTATGGACCTTTGAGCCAGCACTGGCAACTGCTAGGCCATCGTGAATTGCTTTGCAGCATTTTGTGGTGTCCAGCACCAGTGAAGCACATTCTGCAATGGCCTGTGTGCTGCGGAGGATTGGGTTGCCTACCAAAAGTACTGCTAGGGTGTTTCAAAATAGATGTACACATGTTTTAATAAGCTCTAATTCAGTGGCCTTCAAAGTCCTACTCGGATTTTGAAGACCTGGTAAGCGCTTGCGGGGGTGGGATGGGAGTGGGGGGGGGGGAGGACCTGGCAGTGCCTCAGCGATCGTGGCGCTGCAGCATGTAGGGGCCATTTTCCCTTACCTGGGGGGTCGAGGCGTGTCCCAAAGTGTTGGGGAGGCCTGCTGCCACCTCCATGGGCCTCCCAGATGCTTAAAATAGCTCCGTGATACAGTCAGAGCTTACTTCCTGCTTTCAGCCATGAAAGCATGGAGTGAGCTCCGACTGTATCACAGAGCTATTTTAAGCATCAGGAAGGCCAGACGAGGTGGCAGCGGTCCTCACCAACACTTTGGGACACCCCATAGACCCCCCAGGTAAGGGCAAACACCCCCTAAATGCCCACAGCGCCGCAATTGTTGTGGCGTTGCCAGGCATTGCTTTCTTGGGCCATTCCCCTTAAGGGGAAATTGCCCTTGTTTTGCTCTCGATGGTGGGCCGCCCGCGACCCACCATTTGAAGAACACTGCTCTAATCCATACATATGTCCAGCGTTGTCATTCAACCGGAATGCTGGGCGGGAGAAACGGGTGAGAGAAACGGGGGAAAAACTTCTCCACGGGGGCGGAGAAGACGGCGAAACGGACCGGGACGCAACGGGCGGGCTGCCGCTCACCCGTTTCTCCCGCCCAGCATTCCGGCTAAATGACAACGCTGCATATGTCATTGTAGAAAATCTGCAACACTCCAATGTCTAAGGGAAGCAATTGAAGAGATGTGTGGAACCATCTCAGCACAGACGTTGGTGGATGTCTGGCAGATCCCTTAGTCCACAATGTCAGCAACGTACAGATATCAATGGGGAACATTGTGAGGATTTACTTGAATACATTCATGCAAAGCAATTTCTCATATGAAGGCCTGCCAAGTTTCACCCCTTCCATACTGGCAACTTCTGCACCAAACAGTAATCACTACTAGAAACATTTGGTGCGGTACTTATTCTCTCTAAATGGATACTATACAGAATGTGCTGTCTGCCTTTACAAGCCTGTCAATAACTAGGTTATTTATGATCAATCTTTTTCACAGTTCGAATACATTATAGGTGGAAGAATTATTTCTAGGACATTTTGTCTATCGGAATTAGTGTCTGTTCTTATATCTTCTTTCAAAAATATTCCTTCTTATGTTCTTTCAGAAATATTCCTAGTCATGCAAGGCCAACACTTGCTTGAAAAATGTCTGGCCTAACAGCATTTGACTGTGGTGCATAATATAAATATTATATTTATAAAACTAAATAGCAACGAATTTGATTTTTTTTTTGCAGCTCTTTCTCCTCGCCTAGGAATGGGACACATGACTGTGCAGAGCTACATGCGGTAGGTGACATATGATGCTATTCACTGCGCCATTTCAAAAATCTGAAAATGCAGTGCAGTTAGGAAAAAACCTCAGTGTCTTAACTGTAGGAGGGCAGGAAGAATATTTGTTAGCTTGATGATGACATCTACATTTTTCTAGTGATAAGCAAAATGTGCTATGTGTAATTAGCCAGAATTGCACATGGCTGTAAATGCAAAATTTTCATACTTAAAACCAGGTAAATTTTTCATGCTACTGCAAGCAAGTAACAAGAAGGGATAGAGACTACTGCCCTCTGACACATGCATCTCTACAACAGGAGTTATTTGAAATATGGACTGGTTTATGTAGTAGCAACAACAATAATTTCAAGAATTTATATCCTGTCTTTCCCGTGCTGAAGCAAATGCCCAAGGCAGCTTACATGGGCTAGTCTAAATCACCATTTTTCAATGGTTTTTTTATATAAATATACTGTAATTCACTGAATCCTCAGTCCCTTGTAGCCTTCACAGTGCAGTTCTCTCCTCTGGCTGCATGTCATCGAGCTTCAGCAGGCAATCAAGTCTTGCATGGATAAGTCCTCAAGGTCGTACTCCATTCTTTTGCCGGCTGGCCTTCTCATACAGTCATATATTGGCTAATCAGCTCCACAGTGACTTCATTCTGCCACAACAGGTGCTGTAGCTTGTTACAGCCTGGCATTCTGTTCTCCCATCCAAAAACAAGACCAGATTCTCCTGCTTCGCGTCAGGCAGCCCCAGCAGCTAAACCCTGTGTGCATTTCCCAATGGAAAAAATGGGTGTGTGCACTTGATTTGGCCACAGGTGTGTGCATGAACACAGGTGTGTGTTCTTTGCTGGGGGAAAGAACATGGATACTGCTACAGCAAATACATCTTCCACTATGTGTGCTTGGTAACAAGTGCTCACCTGCAGATGACATCACGTGACATCGTGTCACATGCCACGTCACATGACATTATGATGTTGCTTCCAGGTTCTCCCTGGAGGAGGGTGTGCTCACTGCGGCATTTTGCACCCATATCTTTCCTACTGTGGAGACTCCCCTTTGAAGGAGTGGGAATGGGGGCATGAAGCTGCCAGTGCCTCCTCTGTAACTAGGGTGGAGCCTGAGGAGCAGTCACGCACCCCCTTGGCATACTGCCCAGGGCATGTGTCCATCAGACTCAACACTGATTACGCCTCTGACCAGACACCTCCTGATAGAATGAGGAACACAATTGTTCCCTCACCCACACACCTTCGTGAAACCCAAGTCAGTGAGGAATTTTTTGGGGTCATAATGCTTACCTCATAGTGACAATTGTCATTTTGAACAACCCAAATTCCACAAATGAAAGCTTTTTCCTTCAATACAGAGAATGCAAGGGGACCTCTCTCGTTATCTTTTCCCTAAGCCTGAATGCACTCCCTTGTAAAGAAACACAGCTAGCCATGTTGCAGTCAGGGATGCTGTGTGAATGTTTTTGTTCAGTATATTTATATTAAAATGTCACAAAGCAGTTGAGATAGGAATGAAATGGGTGGAAATGGTTCTCTGTCCCCAAAGGGCTAATAATCCAATAAAAGATACAAGAAAGTAAACAGCTACTGGAAGGGGTGCCATATGTCCGTTGCTCTTCCTTTGTTAATATAAGAGAACCGCCACTTAAAAGGTGCCTCTTTGCCGTACAAGCTGGTGTTTGGTCACCTCCCCATTATCCTGAAGCACTAGCTGGGAGTTGTACCTGTTTACAAACGTGAAGGTGAAATAGAGAAAATTGGCGGGATAACACAGTCTGCCTTTTGATAGCCCCTTTAAAGTGAATAGCCGTCAGAAATCTGAAGAATGTAAATAGATGCTTGCTAGACATTCCTTCTGGTCCAGCTTGTTGTAAATGATCTATAAGGATCCTTGTTAAAAACTGTTATATCTTTCTAGAAGGGAGGTGGCTAGAGAAAGTGTGCTCCCCAAAGACTCCCGGAGACAAGCCATCTGTCAGAAAGCAAAGAAGTTCTGCCACCTTTATAATTAGCATTTACCGGTACCTAACACCTACTTTCTCACACCTACATTCTACTGTAACATACTGTTCCCGAGAACAAATGTGTTTGCCACCGGATTGTACAGGCTTCTCTACCAAAGAGCTCCTACAAAGTAACATTCTGAACTAAGATAAAGATGCAAATGTTTACTCCAGGAAGGAACTGTAATGACATCCCAGAGGACCTCAAGTGTAAACACATTTCATCGCTGTTTTCCCTTTCTACTGTAGATCCCTCCATCGGTTTTCAGAAATGCCTGTTCACTCAAGATGGAACAGTGCCAGCTCGCCCCACTCTTTTACCAGTGCACCAAAAAGGTCTGTTTGTTAAGCTGATTGCAGTGCTTCTAGTTCTTAAAGTATAAACTATGTAATGTGTATGGTGAACCTAAGTAGATGCGAACAGTTGATAGGGGACTTACAATCTCCTGCATAACCCTTTCCAGCTAAGAGCACAATCCTAAATTGTTCTGAATTGGTGAAGCCAGTGAGCCTGCGCCAAATCAGGCACACCTTAGGTGCGCTGGGAAGCCTTCATCCCCTTGCCCCAGGGAAGGCTCCAACCTTCCCTTAGCATTCCTCGGATCTGTGCCTGCTATTTATCAGGAACAGAACAGAGGAAGCCGTGTGGCCCGAATTGGGGCTGTGTGGCCTCCTGACGAGGCCTTGGATGTGGCCGCATCCCAACCCTTTCCCCCTCCCCAGGCCAGCATGCCCACTGGCCCATTCACCTCCGATCACCTCCACCCTCCCTCCTCCCAGAACCTCCTGTGCTCCAGCTGAGTTTGGCTGGCACAAGGGAGGCTCTCCATCAACACTCTCAGGCCAATGCTTTTGGTAGTGTCAGCCTGAAAGTCTAGCACCAACATTAATGCATCCATGCTACGTCGGGGGCAGGATTGTGCCCTAAATGTGTATGGTAAAGGTAAAGGTTTCCCCATGACCAAATGGTCTAGTCGTGACCAACTGTAGGGGCGGTGCTCAAATCCTTTTCTAAGCCTGTAGAGCCAGCATTTGTCCAAGGACAAGCTTCCGTAGTCATGTGGCCAGCATGACTATATGCCGTAGCACACAGAACGCCGTTACCGTCCCACCAAAGTGGTACCTATTTATCTACTTGCATTCTTACGTGCTTTTGAACTGCTAGGTTGGCAGAAGCTGGGACAAGCACCGGGGGCTCACTCCATCACATGGTCTCGAACTGTCAACCTTCCGGTCAGAAAGCCCAGCAGCAGCGGTTTAACCCGCAGTGCCATCACGTCCCCCTACATGTGTGCATTCACCCAATTTAGTTTCTTTGACTTCCTCCATCCTGGGCATCATTGTGGGTTGTTATTGTGACTGGCAGTGTCAGAAACTTATAGGGACACATGTCTTGCTCCTTTTGTATGGTGACACCAGATCGTTATGGCTCATATGCTCAGTGGTGTCACTAGCGTTTGTGTCATCTGGTGCAAGAGCTTATTGCATCATCCCCATGATGGACCTCCTCCTGTACCAGGCCTGTAATAGGAAATTAAAAAATCCTGTACACAGCCTAAATGCATCACTAGGGTTGGTGTAAGCCCCACTCCCTTAACTGTATTTCTTTCTTTATATTAATATATAACAGTACAGGTCACCCAATAAAGTCACAAAGCCATTATATCTATCTGCAGCATGTCACAAATATGACATAGGACTTATATAATAGCTAAATAACACATGGGAGTGCACCAGTGTGACAGCATGCTTTATGCTCATGTTTTCTCTGTAGTGTTACTGAATGGTTGGATTTCTGGCAAAAGGATCCAGTTGAGGTTCTACTGGATTTAGGGTTTGGTACCGATGAACCTGACATCTGCACTAAAATCCCTTCTCGGTTCATCAGTTGTGCATCCCTGGCCAAGGGAATAAATATCCGAGTCTTCATTGAAGCTCAAAGACAGCGCATGGATGTGGAGAGCCCCAATTTATGCGGTAAGTAAATATCTCTAGTAGAGGTACAAGAAACGAATTGATGAAAATAGGTGGAAGCTGACATTGACAAGAAAAAAAAATAGACCAGGAGAAGGTGGCCTGCTGTGTCCTCAGAAGAAGAATACATTACCAAAGCATGTCCATTTGCAGATCTTTTAGGTTTTGCTTACCTTCCTTTCATGTTGAGAATACAGAATTGATGAAAGTGTAGAAGCTGGGAACAGAGACAATGGCAAAACCTTCTTCCATATATGCAATCTACACTGGTAGAAAAGCATGTGAAAAGGACTAAAAGAGGCAAGACATGAAGGGGTTCAGAGGGACCTGTAGGGTTACAGAGGGGACAAAGATGCACATGGTAGTGCAGAAAAAATGTATGGCAGTCGTTCCCAAGCAGTGAGTCGTGAGCCAATTTCAGGTGGGTCGCAAAGCACCTAGAGCAGCCACACTGAAAATATGGGAAGATAGGCAGTGGTGTCATTCAAATGATTTAGGAACAGGAACTCACTTTTGATTGGCACTTGTCGGGAACCCAGAACCCAGAACCCAGGGCACCTCGTTAGGATCCGGAACGCCCGTTCTGGTCCGTTCCCCCTGAATGACATCACTGCCTTCGCCCCCCTAGGAATCCAGAGCTCCCTTTAACCCTCTGAGTGCCGGCCAACCAAGAAGAAAAGCTCTTTGCAGAGGAATCGGGAGGGGTAGGAGGGAGAGTGAAGTGGGCGGAGTCAGCCCTAATTTTAACTAGTGGAACTGAGTTCCCCCGTGTTCCCCCTGCATGACATCACTGAAGATAGGATGCTGGAAAGGGGGAGGAACGTGTGGTTGTTTTGCTTGTGTCAAGGTTGTAAATAGGCTTTTTTCTTTCTGATTCACTTTGCTATTGAAAAATGGCTGAGAAATAATCCAACTTATTGCTGCATTCTCAGGAAATGTCACAATGGTGTCACAATGACGGCACTTCCAGCCATGACATCACTTCCGGTGGGTCCTGGACAGATTGTCATTCTAAAAAGTGGGTCCCAGTGCTAAAAGGTTTGAGAACCACTGATGTATAGCACGCAGAAGGAAAAAAAGAGAATGTGTGTACAGGACATATTGAACAGGCGAAAACAAAAACACTGGGCTAAAAATGTGATATTCATCCCCCCCCCACACACACACAGTTAACATCGCAATCTGGTTTTCATGTGTTGAAAACAATGTAGATCTGGTTCTCACAGTGATTTCAGGTGTGGGTCATGCCACCCTCTTTCGACCCTCTTATTTAAGGGCACAATGGAGTAGACATTGCACATGTGCCAAATAGCAGTGCATTCTCTAGCTGCACTGGAGGCTTTGAGCACTGCTGGAGGCTTTGAGCACTGCTGGCCCTCTGGTCTCTGACTATCCTCCAGGATGCGCATGCAATGGCAGGAAGCTTTTCCCACACTGCTGGAAAGCAACGTCACCCAAGAAGGTTAAATGACATCAATGGGGAAAACTAAGCATGTGTTCAGCCCCCTTCCTCCATTCAAAGCAAAACAAGCACTTGACTGCAGCCAGATTGTGCCCTTACTTTGCTCTCTGGACTGTTTTTCTATTGCTAGAATGGCAGAGCAATGAAAACTGCTTTTTTTGAGAATATAAGTGGCAGCTATCTGTTTTCATTTTCTGGTTATACTGGAAGATATTTTGTTCACGTTACCCATTTGACTACTCCCGCTCATTCTTGATTTCTAGGTTCCTTCCTCCCCTCACCCCCCCCACCCCGACTCAATGCAGATTTCTCCCCCACCCACGAACAACACATTAGGCAGCAAACCAGAAGTGAGAATTACCTCATGCATGTAGGGTTCTTCTCGTGCTCTGCTGCTAGGGAAAGTGAGGACAGGGCTGTCAGAGCAGCTGGATGAACCCCAAAGCACACTGCCTGGATGAGAGGGATGGCCAGATGAGCACTGATGGTGATGCATGGCAGGCAAACCGCTGCTGCTGCTTCATGCAGATGTGCAGAAATGCATTCTGCGATCAGCAAGGCCGTGCATGTGCAGCAGCATTCTGAGTGGGTGGTGCAGAAAGTTAATAAGGGTGGGGTGCCTGTGGCCAATCTGGATACCATGTCCTAAAGGGCCTTAAATGAGCAGAAACCAGGCAGAGGGACAGATTGGAGGCTCTTGCCAGTGGACTGTATTTTCTGCACCTGGAATCTAGTTGAGCCTAGTACACCACATACGCCTCCCCCCACCCTGTGCCAACAACACAAAAGCTTCAGTTGTATGCACTCAACCTTAGGAACATTTCCCACCTAACTGAGGATTCCGAATAGGATTTTTCTGATAGTTACTTGGTCTTGACTACAGGTTTAAAGAACACTAGTTGTTTTTAAGAATTCTGATTCAATGTTTGCGCCTTTAAAGCCTCACGTGGAAATCTGCAGGCCCCACCATATGGGGTAGGCTGTGATGACCTGCAAGCCTTTCTCTGCCTGCCTCGTCTCCACTCCAAGACCCAATCACACCTCCTGCGCTTCCTTTTTCCGTTTTCCTTCCAGCATTCCAAACTTGTCTTTGCCCTTCCGTCCCCTCCCAATGGCAGCTTCTCGGCTGCAAATCCCCTCTTCCAGAGGCTCATTTTTCCCTAATAAAAGCAGCCGTTCAACTTGTGGTCCCTGCATATGAGTGTAACACGTAGTCCACCCCTTGGCAATATTAATGGTGGTGGTGGTGGGGGGGGCATGTTTTTCTCAGGTTTCAGTGCTAGGACAAAGTAGCAACAGAAGACTGTCTCTGGCAAAAAAAAAAGGCTGTATTGTCTGTAACTCATGAGTGACAATGGCCCTGCCACTGCCACACCACCTCAGCGATGATTGACAAACAGATGGTTTTGGGGACGGGCATATTCAGAAGGGACAAAGCTTCATTTCCCTAAAAGCTCCACGACCGGCAGAAATTTCACAGAGCAGCATCTTATTTCCCAGGATGCCATGATAGCAGAAGTGGCACGTGCTGCATTGCTTTGCTTCAGAGCTCTTGAGAGAGAGACGTTTGGCCCTTTCCCGAATGTGGTCACCCTGCATTTCCCTTGGCAGGCTGGTTCCCTAAACAACATTGGCTTGAGTTTTTGGGAGGGCAAAAGGGCTCCCCTTGGTGCACTCTCCCATGCTTTGGCAAGCACATAGTTTGAGGCAATGACATGAAATAGAACGCCAGTCGTGGACCTGCAGTTATGTCCGGGAGGCAGGGGCAGGGTGCTCCTGGGGCGGGAGAAGCAGTGATGTCACTCAGGGGGAACGGACCAGAACGGGCGTTCCGGATCCTAACGGGCTCTGTGGCTGGTTCCGGCTTCCCGACAAGTGCCAATCAAAAGTGAGTTCCTGTTCCTAAATCATTTGACTGACACCACTGGGGAGGAGGGTGGAGATGCGGCGCCTTGCCTTGCCAAGAGGCGAGCAGTTTCAGCCCTCCCGCCTGCCCCTGCTATCGTGCGGCTCCAAAATGGAGCCTGGCATGGCAAGGGGGCAGAGTGGAGCGGAGTACAGGGGAGGGAAAACAGTGGAGGGGTTGACCATCTCCTCCTCTGTCCCTGGGCAGCCCATTGGCTGGGTAGGCAGATGCAGGAAATGCATATGCTGCTCCACCTCTTCCCCACTGCCTCCTGGGAAGCCTCCACACTGGGCCCTCAACTGAACACTTGACAGTGGGGAGATCTATATTAGGAGGCAGAGGGAAGCCAGTGGCCTCAGCACGCCCCCCATTTCTTTCCCTGGTGCTATGAACAATCCCCGGGTCTCCCAGTCTTCAGCAGCACACTTAGGGACAGGCAATCTGGGAATGGTGCTGGCACCATCCCCCCTACGATTGTCCAGTAAGCCAGACAGTCACGGTGCTGTCGTGGGCCTGGTGTTGGACTTAGACCTGGAAGATCCAGGTTCAAATCCCTGCTCAGCCACAAAACGTCCTGGGTTCACAAAGTTCCCTTGAGCCAGTCACTACCTCTCTGCCTCACCTACCTCATAGGATTGTTGTGAAGACAAAAAGAAGGGAAAAACTAAGTACTCCACCCTGAGCTCCTTGGAGGAAGGGTGGTATAAAAAAAAATGCAAGAAATAAATGCATAAACAAGCAAACAAATGTGTATCCCCAGGGACTCTGGCTTTGTATGTGGTCATAAGGAGCAGTGACCACAGCTAGATCTCACAGCTACTGGTGTTGACTTTTCCATGGACAGGGGCCCCTGAAACGCACCCTGCTGGACCCCATATATGGAGCCCCCCATCTTCTCCCACCATTGACTGCCATTTGCTGCCCCTTCTATTCCAGTTGATTTGTTTTTCTCCCAGTCTTTTTTTCCTGAATGCCCTCCATTGCCTTCTTCAAAGTTCACTTTTGAAGTAGAACAGGTTCAAGCAGTAATCTTTGCTCCATTGCACATGTTTGCTGAGCAGCACAGGTCTAAGGCATAAATGCCATCAGGTCATCTCTACCGGCCTCACAAGGCTCAATGGAGAAGTTGTTCATTATTTATAAAATACCATGCTGAGCCATTCGGTATTCGGCCAACTCACCTGTTTTCCAAAATCAATATATCATTCTCTACAGCTAACCCACTGATAAAATGATCATAACTGTTAATAAACAAGACTGGCATATTAGATGTGCAGTTAATGCCTGAATATACAGTATCTTAGGTCCCTGCTAAGGACCTGTTCACACAATCATCAAGGCTGTGTGACAGCTGCTTCCCCAGCTATGGAAGTTGTATTTATGTTGTGTTGTGAATGCATTTGTGAGTACTGCAACCCCCCGGGAAAGCGGGGCTGCTGATTATGTAGGGTCTTAATATTTTATTGGAACCCTCTATTCTGGAGTATTCACAACATCTAGACATATGTGTCCTATTTAGATGTGTGGCAGAGAGCCGCAGAGGATACCATACCATAGAGGTAACATATGGATTGGTTTTTTTGAGAACTGAAGTTGTCTGTCCTCAGTGCACTAAAACCAAACCTTAGGTGATTTGGTCCCTAACCAAGCAACTAAACCATCATTTTCACTTCTCTTTCAATGTAAGGACGTTTTCGGCAACTGCAAGTCCTGGATCATGTGACCAGTGCCTTCTCCTCCCTGCTGAGTGACATCAACACCATGCAGCAGAAGACGGAAGTAAGAAACGGAGGGGAGAAAAGGGTGGATGGTATTCCAAAGGGCAAGCCTTTGGTGACATTGGCAAAGCGGAAGAGAATAGGTCAGCTCCTGAGAAAAGTGTCTAGACAGACCACGATGCACGGCCCTCAAGCTTACCAAAATGCCAGCACATGCAAGACCAATGAAGACCACCCTCCTGCTGTTGATGTGGAGAAACATATCACAACTAGGACTGGCTTGTCTGAAAATATTGCCTTGGTCCCTCTAAAAGAGGAGCTGCTTCCCAGTGGGAAGGACGCAACAACTGGGTCCCAGCCATCTCCATCATCCACAGCCAGCAAGACTTGGACATTGCCATTTCTGCCTGTAAAACAGGCCCACCTGCCTTTCGCCCCTGAGATGCCCATGAAAGACAGACCACGCAAGGAGCCCAACCTGCTCTTGGCCCATACGCTCAAGAGGGTATCTGGCTTAAATGGCAAGCCTACAGATTCCTTTGAAATGGAAGAGGTAAGACTGACTGATGTCCCGTGCATGGGGCTATGAAAGGCTGGTCTCGAGGGTACAGCAGGCAAGGTAGAACAGATTTTTTGGAAGCAGAACTAAGGGCATCATCCTGTATGCGCCGTTGGGCTGATGCTAGCAGCAGCAGCAGCCCAACTGCACCGGCAGACAGCCACACTATCCAAACTCGGCTGGCACAAGAGTGCTTTTGGGCGGAGGGAGGGAGGAATGGGTGGGGGGTGGGAGATGTGGGGGGCGGGCGGGCTGGTAGGCGTGCCGGCCCAGGGAGGGGGTCGGGGTTGGGTTGGGCATCCAAACCTCCGTCCCCAGGCCATGCAGCCCCAATTCATGCCACACAGCATCCTCGGCTCTGCGCCTGCTATACAGCAATGTGCCCTTGCCCCGGGGAGGCTCATGAGCACTCCCAAGCTGCCCTGGATACAGCACAGGCCCACTGGCCTTGCCGTTCCAGCACAGTTTAGGATTGCGCTCTAAACGGCATCTCAACTATTTCTGAGAAAGTGGTAGGGCAGGGTGGGGTGGGGAGACACACAAAGGCAACGCTGTCACATTTTAACCCGTGTCCTTCAAAATCAAACGTTCATTGCCCCATTTTATAAAGTGATACTTAATTTTGAAACTTGCACTGTGAAGAGCAGTGACTGGAAGGTTGGAATGAAAATGGATCCAAATCTCACCCGCATATACACCAAACAGAAATCTTGCCTAGGAAACAGCTCATGGCTGTGTCTCATGTCATTTTGAGAGTCATGTGTATATGAAGCATGTTCTGAAGGCATCAGTATTTTCAAGCAATTCTAATCCGCTGGCTCCCAAACTTTATCAACTGGAAGCTCCCTTGACCTACTGGGCCATTGGCTGCAGCTCCTCATTAGCGCTACAATCCGATACATTGTATAGGGCGGGTTGTCCACAAGAATTCTGTGGCTCCCTTGGTGGCACCACTGCACTAACCTCAATGCACCTTCCAAATACTGTATTGTGTGTGTCTTGTATATGTGTGTGTTTGTGTGTGTCCATGTATATCCAGAATGCAGATGCCAATCTGAGGGAGGGAGGGAGGTGTTGCAGTTTCACACCACACACTCCAGAACTGGTGGAAACTGGCATTCCGTCTCTCCGTCTCCAGATCAGATAGAGCACCTGCGTGTCCTTGAGGTGGTCAGCTTCCCAGCTTGTTAGTGCAACCTGCTACACAGTAGCTGAACTCCCTTTAGATAGTGTAACAGAAGCAAGCAATGCTTCTCACGGGAAGCGCTGGCTAGCAAACATCCACTTTCTCATGAGATCATGATGTTCTAAAGGTTACCCCATTGGTTAACATGGGGCACGGGGGTCTCTAAGTACCCACCTACCAGATATAGTCTGACTGCACCCTTTGTTCTTCTGCCTGTACCATGTGTGCGCTCAAACTGTGAAGAATACGCTGAAACGCCGCTTGTACGCGGCAAGCCTTCGCCGGCTTTTGCTAACCGGCAAACTAAACTTCTCATCTTCTCACTTTCGCTACTGAAACCAATAAAATGGCTTTGATATTCAAATGTAGCGATCGCTTCGTTCCTCCGCTCCGATCGCGCTAGGCAAGCGCTGAATGGGTTCACAAGCCCCCAACTCTGCTATAAACACTCCAAATACACAACAGGTTATGGAAGATTCAGCCGTAACCCTGCAGGGGTTTGCTGCGGACCCGATCCACGGAGCCGAGACTGAGTGGTGAATGTGGCTGCATCCCTACTCTCGCGGACATACTGACCGATGTCTGATGAGGAAGGAGCTACCGGTGGAGACAAAGAGGAGACAGAGGAAGTCAGGACAGGAGGAGACCTCGGAGACGGAGCGGGGGAAGAGGACGTTGGCGACCCAGGAGAACCCGAGCAATCCGGGGAAAGCGAAGAGGGCGAATCGGAAGACGACGATCTCGGACCTCTCCTTCCCCTTCCGGGGGCTCCCGACGGCCAAGCACCTGTCCCGCCACCGCCGCTCGTCCCAGGACAAGGTCCTTTCATCCCTCTGATACCACCTCAAGTTCCACCGCTGCAGCCCGCTGGGCCCGGAATCGGGATGGCGCAGCAACCTCCCGCCGCCCCGCCGGCGCCTTTCAACATTCCCATTCCACTTCTCAATGACAGCAACTATGTGCAATGGGCACACAAGATGCGGTTGCTGCTGGAAAGGGAAGACCTTTGGCAGCACACTCAAGCGCTTCCCACGAACGCTGCAGAAGAAGCAGCTGACAGGAAGGCGAAGGCGACCATCGGTCTTGCAATCTCTGAGGATCTCTTAGTCTATGTTCGCGATCTTGGACACGCTATGGACTATTGGACCACATTAAGAGAGTTGTTTGCACGTGCATCCCTGACTTCCAGCATGGTTCTGACACGCAAGCTGTGGCGATCGCGTCTTGAACCGGGGGGGGACTTGCGAGTCCACCTAAGAGCAATGCAGCAAAACCTCAAAGACCTTGAGGCAATTGGGGAACGTGTTGAGGAAAGGCTCAAAGTTTTCGCAATCCTCAATTCCCTGGATGAGACGTGGGACATGTTTACCCTGACTTTGGAATCTATCCCTGCAGCACAACTGACTGTCACCCTTGTTGTCGCACGGCTTCTCGAGGAAGCGGACAAAAGAGCAGACAACCAGAGGGAGCGAGAATTCCGAAAGGGGAAGAACAACATTTCTGGGAAAAAGCAGCAGCAGCCCAAGAATGAGTCCCAGGCGCAAGTGTGCGCCAGTGTGAGACAGTGCTATGTGTGCGGATCAACCCAACATCTCGCATACCAGTGTGCCAAGAAGAAAGGAGGCTCTAAAAAGAAGAAAAAACCCCAAGGTGAGCAGGGCACGGGGCAAGGGCAGTCTCCAAAGCCCCATGCACAACAACCCAAAGCGAGCATCGCTTTCGTGGGCTCAACGGAAGGTAGGCGCACGCGAGGATCCTGGTTGTTAGACTCGGGAGCAAGCCACCATATCGTAACATCCGCTGACTTACTCACGAGCAAGTGCGAGACAGATCGTGAAACTGTCGCACTCGCAAATGGAACAACAGCGCCAGTAGTTTGCGCTGGAGAGGTTTTTCTGCCACAACTGCAGACTACCTTGAAACATGTGCTGTGTGTGCCAACAATGTCGAGGAATCTGCTCAGCCTTGGCACCCTCCAAGAAGATGGATTTAAAGTGACTTTCCAAGACGACGTCTGCACACTTGAGAGGGGGGATCTTTGCGTAGCTGTCCCCCGAGTGTATCGGCTGTTCGTGCTTGGAGCGAAGACAACAGGGAATCAACAGGCAACTGTGTGCTTCAATCAACCAAAGCACCGATCCTGTGGGCACGTGTGGCACCTTCGATTAGGACATTTAAATCATGACTATGTGAGGAAGACAGCTGAACTTGTGCACGGAATGGACTTAAAAGACTGCGATGCTTTTGTGGACTGTGATGTGTGTAAACTTACTAAATCGCATCGCGCATCCATCCCGAAGTTCAGCAACCGCCAGACTCAAACCCCCTTACAGCTGGTGCATATGGACTTAATCGGCCCTGTGAAAAAGACAGCAGGGGGGGCGCAATACGTTCTTACGCTCGTGGACGATGCTACGAGGTATAGTTTTGCATTTTTATTGCGCCAGAAATCTGAGGCTTTTAATAAAATCCGCAATTGGGTCAGGTGGGCGGAAAGGCGGTTTGGGCATCACCTGGTGGCGATCCAAACCGACCGGGGAGGTGAATTTCTGAGTAGGGAGATGTCTCAATGGTTGGAAAGGCAGGGCATCACCCACCGGCTCACCGCCCCCCGCACCCCAGAGCATAACGGGGTTGCGGAGAGGAAAAACGGTGAGCTCCAGGGCATGGTCAGAGCGCTGATGGAGCAGTCAAAACTACCCAAAGGGTTGTGGGGAGAGGCGATGAAATATTCTGTATTTATTTCAAATCGAGTTTACCACCGTTCGATTGACGGGGTCCCCTACACCAAGCTATTCGGCAAACCTCCCAATCTTGCATTTCTAAAGACGTTTGGATCATACGCCTTTGTACATGCAGATCGGGAAACACGCAGAAAAGATGACCCGCGTGCCAGGCGGCTACAGTTTATTGGGTTTGAACCGAATTGCAAAGCGCTCAAATTCCTCAATCCTGACCACAAAACTGTCACAATATCCAACTCTTACGATTTCTCTGAGCAAGGTTTACTGCCAGATCATGCTGACAGAACAGTCAGCATCCCCACACAAACTGCAGAGAATGGGGGGGAGGCAAGATTAGAAAGCACTCCCGATCAGCCCGCATCAACTCCTCAGAGAACTCTACAAAGACAGGAGCCATCTCCTGCCACACCAGTACGCCCTGACAGGCTGCTGGAGGAGGGGGGGCACTCCAGGATTAGACACAAGCACGTCTTCAGAGGAAGCTACACCGGAACAAGCTGTTCCGACCAGGCGCATCCTTCCTCCAAGGGCTTTGCGTGGGGTTCCACCCCAAAGATTAACCTACCAGGTAGAGGTAGGAAAGGTACCTCAGACATACCAAGATGTCATGGAGCTACCGCAAGCCCAGAAGGAAGAATGGCTACAAGCTATTCGGACTGAATTAAAGGCAATGCACGTCTTAAAGGTCTTTGAACCAGCAACATTACCAGCTGGAAAACACGCAATTGATTCCAGATGGGTGTTTGTTCTAAAAGATCGGGAAGGTGCTGAGCCGTTAAAGAAAGCCCGTTTAGTGATCCGTGGCTGTAAACAAATCCCAGGTGTAGATTTCGAGGAAATCTATTCACCAACACTTGCAGCCACCACGCTACGTGCAGCGCTTGCCGTAGCAGCCAGCAGAGGCTATCAAGTTCACCATTTTGATGTTGGGACAGCTTACTTGCACGCAGACCTGCAGGAAGAGGTATATATCACAATACCTCCAGGTGTGCAAAGCGATTACTCACATTTTCGTCTCAGGAAGGCTGTTTATGGGCTGAAACAAAGTGGGAGAAGCTGGCATTTATGCCTTAAAGAGCAGCTGCAAAAATTGGGGTTCACCCCCTCCGCAGCTGATCCATGCCTTTTCAGAAAGGGAAAAGGGGAGAAATTATGTGTTCTGTTATGTTTTGTTGATGATTTGCTGGTCCTCGCAAAGACAACACAACAGATCAATCAGATCACACTACAACTGCAAAAGACATTCACACTTAAATGTCTTGGTCCTGTCAGTCAATACCTAGGGGTAGAGATCGAACGCACAACTGACAGTGCTGGTTTTCTCCTCAGTCAGGAGAAAAAGATCCACGATCTACTCCAGATATGGGGCATGCAAGACTGCAAGGTTGTATCAACTCCAATAGTGATGGGGAGAGGGGAAAAAGCAGAAGAGTCTGCACCATTTCCAAACCAAAACATGTTCCTTTCACTGTTGGGTTCACTCACACATCTTGCGTGCTGGACGCGCCCAGACATTAGCGTTGCAGTCAATCACCTGAGCAGAAAAGCTGCAAATCCCACACAGGCAGATTGGATAGCCTTGAAACGTATCCTCAGGTACTTGAAAGGCACAAGTAGTCACAAGTACCACATCACCCCAAAAGGAGCACTGCAATTGGAAGTTTTTGCAGACAGTGACTTTGGGGGGGATGACACAAGGAGATCTACCACAGGCTATGCCATACGCCTTGGGGATTGCGTGATAGATTGGGGGTCACACAAGCAAAAGACTGTCGCGTGTTCTACTCTAGAGAGTGAGTACACAGCCCTGAGTCATGTGACCAACTACCTACACCTGCTCAGGCAATTGATGTCGGATTTGGATGCTCCACAAACAAATCCAATCCAGATCTGGATGGACAACCAGTCCGCAATCCAGATTGCTGGGTCAGAACGAATCCGGATGCACTCTAAGCATGTTGACATAAAGCATAAACATGTCAGAGAAGCAGTCCAAAACGGGGACATTGACGTGCTTTACTGTCCATCGCAGGAGAACATCGCGGATGTCCTGACCAAAGCACTTCCTGCGCCACAATTCAAGCAAGCAGTTCAAATGTTAGATTTGGCGCCAAAAGATGACTTCCGAGACGCAATGGGGGGGTGTTGCAGTTTCACACCACACACTCCAGAACTGGTGGAAACTGGCATTCCGTCTCTCCGTCTCCAGATCAGATAGAGCACCTGCGTGTCCTTGAGGTGGTCAGCTTCCCAGCTTGTTAGTGCAACCTGCTACACAGTAGCTGAACTCCCTTTAGATAGTGTAACAGAAGCAAGCAATGCTTCTCACGGGAAGCGCTGGCTAGCAAACATCCACTTTCTCATGAGATCATGATGTTCTAAAGGTTACCCCATTGGTTAACATGGGGCACGGGGGTCTCTAAGTACCCACCTACCAGATATAGTCTGACTGCACCCTTTGTTCTTCTGCCTGTACCATGTGTGCACTCAAACTGTGAAGAATACGCTGAAACGCCGCTTGTACGCGGCAAGCCTTCGCCGGCTTTTGCTAACCGGCAAACTAAACTTCTCATCTTCTCACTTTCGCTACTGAAACCAATAAAATGGCTTTGATATTCAAATGTAGCGATCGCTTCGTTCCTCCGCTCCGATCGCGCTAGGCAAGCGCTGAATGGGTTCACAAGCCCCCAACTCTGCTATAAACACTCCAAATACACAACAGGAGGGAGGGTGGGTGTGGAGGATGCTGAGTCATCCTCCCTTAGTGCCAGCAGTGCTGGGGAGGAATATTCAGTTGTCCCATTTCTTCTTACCTGACCTATCTAAGTTGGGAAAGGGAGCAGATAGTCCCCCCTTAGGGCCCTGGAGACACTGAGGAAGGAGCATTCTCCTTAGGGAGGCGGTGTCCATCAGGGTTGGCGTGACTGATGGCACAATCCTAACCAACTTTTCAGCCCCGAGCTAAGGGCAATGCAGCTCCAAGGTAAGGAAACAAACATTCCCTTACCTTGAGAAAGCCTCCATGACTCCTATTCCATCGCAGAATGCAAAACGTGGCCCCCTGGTGCAGATACGTCAGTGCCAGAAAGGTGATTAGGATTGCGCTCTGAAGCCGTCACTTCAGGCAGCAGTTCTGTGCAAAGTGGCAGTCTCCACTTCTTATCAACCTTCCTTCTAGAACCAGAAAGGAAGAGAACAAAGAAGGCAAAATGTGGAGAGCAGGCAAGTAGTGGGCTAGAATGCCTTTGGTGCTCTACCGCATCACTTTTCTCTCCTCCAGGCTTCCACTTCCATTCCGTTCCCCTCTTTTCTGAATCTAGGGAGCCAGATGTAGTGGTGGCAGCTGGTTTACCACTGGGTAAAGTGTACAGTACGCAGCATGCAGCTTCAGGGACCAAGGGGTCTTAGGCTGACCCTGGTGTCCATCACTATGGGACCCCCAGGAAAAGTCTTGGCCCAAGAGCCCCTCTCATTCTTGTACTGATCATGGTACTGATCTGAGACTGGTGTTTTTTTAAAAGGTACCAACAACCAAGAAACATCTGGAACATTTAGTGTGGTTTTAGCTTGAAATCACGGTGTTAAAAAGAAGAAATATACTTTTAATAATAAAAACAAGCTGCTTTGAGGCATGTTCTTCTTTTTTTTCTGTCTCAGATCCAGAGCTTTGAGGATGAATCTTCATGGGGAAATCCTCTTGAAAGCACTTCAGGTGGGTATTAGCAAGTATAATTGCTCTACATATTTTTATAAATTTGCCAAGCAGGAGAGCCTCCAAGATATAAATGCCAAGGATATGAACTGACTGGTCAACCAAACTACTTCCTTGCAGCCCCACTCTCTGATGACTTTGCTCAACAAATTAATCTGTCCCATTCTGATGATAAGTTTTATTTAGGCTAATAGGATACATCTGGCTTAGGACTGGCTGAAGGTGGACAGAGGAATTGAACAGAAGCTAGTAAGAGGGTTTTGGAGAGGAGAAAAGATAACAAGAGTTCAAACTTGGGGGTTCCGGGAGTCACCATAAGCTAAATGCAGTCTTTAATTATGGTTTAGAATGCAGTATCATATTCTTTGAGTGTATTGTCTGCATAACCCTTGCAAGAACTTTTGTTTCTGGAGGGGGCAAGGTTGAGACTGGAGGATAATGAGCCGAAGGTCACTGGGTGGGGGTCATACTGGTAGAGTTCTGAACCACTGGCAATTACGGAGGCCGCAATCCTGACCTGTATAAATCACATGAGCAATGCAGAACTGGCAGAGTGAAGAAGTTAATAGTGCAAACACTGAGGGCACAATCCTAACCAGGAGTTAGGCTGGCACAGTTAGGCCAGCAAAGTTTGGCTGGCACCAGGACCACTGTAAAGCGCATTTGGACCATTCTTGGAGTCAGGGAGGATGGCTCATGTCTGTGTGCTGGCCTCTCTGACTCTGAGAATGGTCCAAACATACTTTACAGTGTCCCTTGTGTCGGCCAAACTTTGCTGGCCTAACTATGCCGGCCTAACTCCAGAGGCAGGCAATTGCATTTAATGGAGTGCAATAGTCTGGAAGGTTGGGGACGATGTGATGATGCTACCACCTCACCCTTGGACTTGCAGGACATGGAGCTCCTTCAGCTAAGTACTGCCTTGTTTTTCTCCTCTTCCCCCTTTGTGACCCTGTTGCACTATTTTGTTGTGCAACAGAAGAAGCTTAGCAATAACATGGGGCAAGAAGAGTTTTCTTTTCTTGCCTCTCCCTCATCATTCTAGTGCACTTTTCCTTAGCATGCTGGGACTCAAGGGAAATGTGCAATGCCCCTTGGGACTTGTAGTCCTTCCAAGGGATAGTGTAATTGCCCAAGGAAGAATTTCTTCAGGGAAGCAGTCAAGCAGATAAGTAGGAACATGTTGTCTGAGGTGAGCTTGGTCCTTACTGGAGGGACCAGTTGCTCAAGGAAGCAACCAATCAGTCATGCAGGTCAATAGGGAGATACTCTGAGGGCGCAAACCTAACCTGGAGTTAAGCCAGCAAAGTTTGGCCAGCACAAGGGACAGCGTAAAGTATGTTTGGATCACACTCAGAGTCAGAGAGGCCAGCACACAGACGTGCACCATCTTCCCTGACTCCGAGAGTGGTCCAAATGGGCTTTACGGTGTCCCTTGTCCCCGCCAAGCTTTGCTGGCCTAACTTGTGCCAGCCTCACTCCAAGTTAGGATTGTGCCCTGAATGTGGTAGAGGAACTGAGAAATCTGGCCACAGTCAAGGATTTTAATCAAGGTGAAATGGGAATGACCTCACATGAGCGCTACTATACTGGTAGCTGCAGCACGATCCTCTGTCTACTATACTGGTAGCTGCAGCACGATCCTCTGTCTACTATACTGGTAGCTGCAGCACGACCTCACATGAGCGCTACTATACTGGTAGCTGCAGCATGGATCCTCACGATCCGCGGTGGGGTTGAAGTGCAGGAGAGAACAGGCACACCTGCCTCTTCTGACACATTATGAGTGTGGCCCAGAACACGGCACGTACATCTGCTTTTGGAATGCTTGTCTGAGAACACAGGGCACAACCCTAGACTGAGTTAGGCTGGCATAGGCTAAGCCAGCAAAATTTGCCCAGCACAAGGGACACCGTAAAGTGTGTTTGGATCACTCTCACAGTCAGGGAGGCCAGCACACGGACGTGAACCACCCTCCCTGACTCCTAGAATAGTCCAAAAATGCTTTATGGTGGCCCTTCTGCGAGCCAAACTTTGCTGGCTTAGTTTATGCCGGCCTAACTCCAGTTTATGATTGCGCTCACACACAATAGCTTCCAAACTGAAATAGACGAGATGTGCCTGTCAAAGAAGATCTATATCTATAGATATTTATATTTAGTATCTAACACAGTGGTTCCCAAACTGGGGGTCACAAGCCAATTTCAGGTGGGCCACGAAGCACCTAGAGCAGCCATATTGAAAATAGGGGAAGATAGGATGCTGGAAAGGGACAGGGCTGTGTGATTGTTTTGCTTGCGTCAAGGTTTTAAGTGAACTTTTTTCCTCTCTGATCCACCTTGCTATTTGAAAATGGCTGAGAAATAACCCAACATATTGCTGCATTCTCAGGAAAGCAGCAGTGTCTGGTATCACAATCATGGCATTTCCAGCCATAACATCACTTCCAGTGGGTCCAGGACAGATTGTCATTCTAAAAGGTGGGTCTCAGTGCTAAAACTGGTTCATGAGAACCACTGATCCAACAGATATTAAATAGCAATGTAATAGCTATCATTAGCTATTAGCTTTATTAGCTAAATACAGATTAGCATTGTATTATTCTTACCCCATCACTGTACATGAAGTTAGGGAATGTGATTACCTGCCCAGTTACAGGGTTAATTAATCCAGACACCCCCCTAAAGCACCCCTCTCCTTTCATTTATTTACTTTGAATCTGGCTATGTTAAGCTAGTTCTATTTAAGAGCACAGTCTGTGCCCTGGAAGACAAATCCCACTGAGTATGAAAGAGGGAGATATCAACAGAATACTTTCATTATCCAGATATTGGGTGTTGCAGTTTTTTAAAATGTGTACATTTCGGAAAAACCATCCACTGTGATGGCCTCCCCTGACTGGGTATAGTAATGAAGCCTCTGTCCTGATCCGGTTGCTCAATTTTATGCACACAAAACAACCCGTGCCAGTGAAAAAGTCCATTCCTTGGCTGTTGTATATCATCTCTCTCGAATGTCGATTCTGGCTGTTGATCTGTGCCAGACTTCATGAGGTTCCTTTCCTCCCCTTTAGCAGAATGCAGAGTCTTAATTCAAAAAGAGACGCAAACCCCAAGCATCCCTAAATGACTTCCAAGGAATACAAGAGCATTTTTTGAGCAATGACGTGTGGGCTGGGGTTTTGTTTTTTTTAAAAAAAATTATACCATTTTTTTTTGGCAATTTTATCATTGTTATAAATAAGTAATTGTACTGGGGAGAAGGGATAATCCTTATTTAATTAAATTCATCTATACTCCCAGGTTGGCAGCAACCAGACATATGTGAGACTAATACCCACAGCCTGCCTTGTATGCATGCGCAATTAAAAATTCACTCTACAGTAGCACTGGCAGTTTAGTGTTGCTTTTGGCATTTACAAATTCTTTTATTTTGTGACTTTTTTCCCCACCATACACATATGCTGGAGCAGATGTTGCTTATTTGTTGTTTATTCAAATCTGTAAGCTCTGGCAGCCAACGCCATTGTTCTGTAATGAAGCTTTGCTCGCTGTCCTGTATTAGGACCCGGCAAATGTCGAATGGGCAGTTAGCTCCCAGCAGGAGACTGTACTTCTTTTATTGGCAATTTATAGATGATGATAAAGTGCACCCAGGATGGTGCTGGCTGCTGGGCAGTGCAAAGGCACGGCGAGGGCGGGGGGAGAAGCGGTGTATAACAAGGATCAGGGCAACCGACGCTTGGACGCTGTGTCCTTATTTGTACTTCAATTCCTCTATTGTGCACTCCCTATTTGGAAATTGCACACATGCTAGAGGCCAGGCCGTCCTTCCCAGCTTTAATCAGCCTCTGCAAAGCATATACATGAGAGCCACCCCTTTAAAACACAGCACATGGCTGGAGATTCGTTGGCTGTGGCGACCTCTCATGGAACCAAGCATCACGTCCATGTCTGTAGGCTCCCTTTGGGTCTTCTTCCTGGATCATTCCCCTGCTCCTGTTTGCATTTCCTCCAGCTGTGGGCAGGTTTCTCCCAAGGGGCCGTTGACCAAAGAAGGGATGGCTGATCCCTCCGAGCTTCTGTGCCAACATAGCCGCGTTCGCTGGCAGAGACGTCCCCTTTGCAGCCCAAGAGGCAATCAATCAGAGAAGTAACCACCTCCATCTGGCACATGGTCGCGTGGAAACTCACTTGCACGGCGTTTGTGATTCATCTTGTCCCAACAAGTGGTGCCAGGGACCAAACCACACTCCAGTCTTTCCAGCAGCTGGGGTACGTTCTACCTCTCAGCATGCTGAGCTGACACATTAGCTCCTGTGACTTATTGAGTGGCAATTCTTTTAATTATCACACCTTCAGTCCTCCTCCTCCTCCTCCTCCCTGCCATCTCTTAGCATACAGTTTGGCACCATGGGAATATCTGCAGAAGGCAATCGGTATTTTTCTTAATTGACTGTGTTCCAATAGTGTGAATCCTGTTTATTATCCCCCTGTAAAGTACATATGGGAACGATTGCTTGATGGAGAGAGAGAGAGAGAGAGAGAGAGAGAGAGAGAGAGAGAGAGAGAGCGCACCACAATGAGTTCCCTGTTTCTAATGGCATCAGGGCAAATTTGATTGGTTTTCACAGATGGTTGTTGCTTGCCAAACACTGGCAGTTGGAGCTAAAGGTATTGTGTGCAGTTAGGTTTTTTTTTTCAATTTTTGTAATACATCTTCAAAATATATTTCATAGGTTCCCTATCATGTGTTCATTTGAAATTTTGTAATAAATTCATTTACAAAATGAACGTTGGCACACTTCAAGGATCACAGTGGGCAGAAATGAATAAGATGACCTCGAATAAATTTAGTTAGCTGTGAACAAATATGAATATTGGGCTGAGGTCTCTGCTGCATCCTGCAGGCTGGCTGGTGACCAGGTGTGACAGAGAGGTAATTAGATGAATTTCTTACCTATTCCACTGTGCCATGGTCCCCAATGGGTGTACCTCAATCCGCTCCTGCTCTATGGCTGGTGCAAGTCCAATTGGGACCCTCCAGGTGGTGTGATGAGGCCACACTCATAGGGGGTGTTGTCGGCAGCACTGTTGCCACTGTTACTTCTCCCCCTGCCTTCTCCTGTCATTCCTCCCAGCAACCCTGATCCTCCCCCGCTCCACCCAAACCCTCCCTCTCCTTATCCAGTGCCAACCCACTGCACCAGCTCCTCCAGCAGTGGCTGGTGCTGCAGGGATGCATGCATGGTTGGGAGCCTTTCTTGCTGGCAGCCCCATCAAGCATGCCACAGCTACAACCCCAGTGGAGTGGGTGTTCCACAAACAGAGCCCTCATTCCATCAGCAGGCAGTGCCCATAGGACTGGGCTCTTTGTCTATCTCATACTGCAGGTTCCCAGGCACCAGCCATGGTACAGCACAGGGGTGTCAAACTCATTTCATACAGCAGGCCAAATAGCATTCATGATGCCTGCTGAGGGCCAGAAATGATGTCATTAAGCAGGGAGCCAGTGATGTCATTAAACGGGTCATGACCAGAAATCATCACATTTCTCCTCACTTAGCAACTCATTAGCTGCAAATAAGAAGAGAAAAATATGCAAATCTTGATCATATTTTCAAGATATGGAAGAGCTCAGTTATCCTGTGGGCTGCCCTTTCAGCAGTGATACCTCAATACAGCTCAGCAGCTGGTGGTTGTCCTGGGACAGCCCAAGGGCTGGAGTCGGCCTGGGGGGCCTTACGTTTGACACCCCTGGTGTAGCAGTTGCTTGCACTGAGACAGTTGCTGACCCAGCCAACAGTGTGCCTAGGGACAGAGGAGGTCCTCTCCCTCCCGTTTCCCCGCTCCTGTGCACTGTTCCACCACGCCCCCACGCCCCCCTGGCTCCATTTCAGAGCTGTCTGAAAATGTGTGGGTGGGCCAAAACCACTTGTGTCTCCAAGAGGCGAGCCACCTCATCGCCGCCTTCCTTCTGCCCCAGGAGTTCCATGTCCCAGGTTTTTGCCCCTGCTCACTTAATGGTAGGTCTGCGACTGGGACTAGATGATGCCTCTCTGCATCGTATTATACTTCTACGCAGTGGTGTCATTCAAATGATTTAGGAACAGGAACTCACTTTTGATTAGCACTTGTCAGGAACCCGGAACCAGCCACGGAGCCTGTTAGGATCCGGAACGCCTGTTCTGGTCCGTTCCCCCTGAATGACATCACTGCTTCTACGCAGTGGCGTCATCTAAATGATTTAAGAACAGGTACTCACTTTTGATTGGCACGTGTTGGGACCCGCCCACCGGAAGTCACGTCATAAGCCAGAAGAGATGTCGTTGCAGGAAGTGACATGAAGAAAAGCCCTTTTGGAGGCCTCAGATGATTTTAAACTGACCCAACAGTTGCAACAGTATTCCACAGCACCCCCAGAACATGTTAAGGAGGCCTGGCATCATGTTAAAACCCCAGAGCAACTCATTTTTCAGTGGCAAGGAAAGGAAAGGCTCCGCTCGCTGCCTGCCTGCCTGGCTCTGAGAACATGCAGGCAACTCAAACATGCAGGAAATTCAAACGTTGCAGGGGGCGGAGTTGACGAGTGGGCGGGCGAATGGGCGGGGCCAGCTGTAATCCTAGAAACTGGTACTCATGTACCCCCGCGTACCCCCTGCATGACATCACTGCTTCTACGCTTCTAAATGTCAGTGAGATATTGCAGGCAGTAACTGATTTCTGCTAGTAAGCAGGAAGATTTTCTGGAAGGCTTGCATAGGGGTGTCAGAGGAAGGGGGCAAACATTGCCCTGGCACACAGCTGCTGACTTTCCAGAAGTGCCCCGCATGAAATTCAGTCCAGTGTTTTGGGAGGCCTATGCAGGACACTATCCTCCTATCCAACCATCCCTTGAGCCACACTGATCACAGTGTGCCGTCTCCAGTGGTGCCGTATAACTCTTGTTGAAAGGGTGCATGCCCCCCCTTGCGGTTCAGTGGCAGCCGTTAAATACTCGCCAGGCTTCTTCAGTGACCTCTACAATGCTCAGGCAATGTGACGGATTCTTATGCTTAGTTCCACAATTGCAGTTCTAGCTTCATGCCGTTTTTTATTGTGTGCTTGCTGACCTTATTCCCTGCAAATGCTCTTTACCTTTCATCCTATATGATGAGCATCACAGGAAGGTGGAAGAAAAAACATGCGGGGGGGAAGGGGAGGGAAAAGGTTGTTACAAGGTATACCAGCTGATCTGGATGAGCAGAGATCATGTCTTTGCTGAGTGTTGTAATGATGATTTAGCTGCTCTAACGGATTGGGAATTTGCTTGCACTCACCTGGGATAGAGGTTTCACAGCGCAACGATTTCAGGCGTGACTCTCATGCCATTGCCATCACCCTGTCTTAGGGGTCCCAGCTGCCACCTCTTCCATGTTACTCAACAATACAAGAGCATGTCACTTTGTCACTTACAGGCACTGAGCTGCCAACCTTGACTTCCCTTCTCCTTGACTATCAATGAGCCCTGGTCACCCCGGCTGCCAGCGGTTTACCCTGGCATGTGGGATGTGGGAACGGCAGGCGACACTTGCAAAATCTTTACGAGCTGAAGAGCTTTGGGAGAAGCCTCGAGCTAACTTCAGACATCACTTTTCTCGTCAGCGAGAGACGTACACGTCTGCTTCTTTTCAAAGCCCAGTCAGGTTCTGAGGCTGATCAGATCAAGATGAAAGGATCTGTGGTGTCAAAATTCATCATGTTCCTTGACTAAATTACACCCAGTGTTGCAGTCTGAAGGCAAAGCGGACGTGTTCTGCTTCTCTGTTGCGTCTTGAAAGCTCAGCCGTCTCTTCAAGAGTAGGCTTTCTAAGGGGGTTAAAGCAACAGGTGGACAATGGGTGCAAAACTCTCCCCCCGCCAACCTCCCCACAGTTACTCCCCACCAGGGGCATAGCTAAAGAAGTGCAGGGGGTGCAATTGCACTGGGCAACAAGCTTTAGGGGGGCAACAAGCTGAGCTTGACTCTAGTGGGCAAAATTGTTGAAACCTCGGTATATATGAATAAGACCATCATGTTACATATCACCGGAAAAGTAATTCAATGCAGAATGCAGTGAAACAAACCAGAGTGTAATATCTTTATCAAAAGTTATGGCCCCCAAAAAACAGAGAACGAAAATACAACTGTGACGTTACTTCCCGCTGTGACGTCACTTCCACGGCAACATTTTGCCCTCTGCATCGGGCTGCACTTTCATTAGCTACACCCCTGCTCCACACCCAGATGGGGTTCCAGCCAGTGGTGTTATTCTACCGGAACGCTGGGCGGGACATCCGGGTGATTGACAGCCCGCCCGTTGCGTTCCGCAGCGTTACGCCGTTTGCGTAATGTACGCAAGCGGCGTAATTGGTTACGCAAACAGCGTAACGCTGCGGAACGCGACGAGCAGGCTGTCGATCACCCGGATGTCCCGCCCAGCATTCCAGCAGAATAACACCACTGGTTCCAGCCCCTTGTCTGCCACAGAAATATGGGGCTCTGGAATCCTTGCTTCTTGGCACAGCAGTCATATCAACTAGCAAATAAACCACATGAGCTGGCTCTAGATTTTTGTGGGGGGGAAATAAATTGGAGCAAATTATATTGCCCAAGGATCTCTAGGATAAAGGCCAGGCTGACCCATCCATGAGGCCAACTGAAACTATTGCCTCAGGCGGCAGATTGGTGGGCGGGCATGTCTTGTTGCAGTTTCACATCTCACAGTCCAGAACTGGCTGAAACTGGCAT
>JAJKFI010000032.1:4810066-4835595 GCA_029204185.1 Lerista edwardsae
GGTCTCCAAGCCCCCAACTCTGCTACTATTTACACAAATACACAACATGTCTGTCCGTGACTTACCTCCGCTGCTCCCCCTTCTTGTCCTTTTGCTCCCTAGACTGAAAAAGAGGAGAAGATATGTGGAGGGAAGGAGTCTAAAATGTCTCTAAAACATTGGAGAGTGGGAAGAAGAGAGACTACACATCATTGTGTCAGGGGGGACAGGTCAGGTCTTGGATTGGCCCAGACATCTTTGCATCCTTGCCAAGCATCCTTGCTGGCTGTTTTGTAATCATGGGATGCTGTAGATGTTGACTTTCCCCATATAATTTTCCTGTCCTATTTTCTGTTCTTTGCCTTCCTTTTGGTTGTAGAATTCCACAGAAGTTCTTTCAAAACCAATTTCATTCAGCTTCTCCTGGAAATAGCTGAGAAGGTCTGCAGTGTCGTCTCTCATGCTTCAGATACTCCTAGCTTTACATCTTATTTTCATTAGGTGTCAACACAGATGTCAACCGGCTTTTTCACTGTTTGGCAGGGATTAGAAACTGGACTCAAGCCAGTTGGTACGACGAAGATAATATGAACAACTGAGACGGAAGGACAATGTGAGAAACTGACACAGATGAGTTGTTTATGGAAAGAGGATCAAACACTGTTGTTGATCTGGTTTGGCAGTTTGGGGTACTGTTATTAACTCAACAACCTTCTCAGATTTGCATCAGTGGCACAAATAACTGTTAAAAGGTGCTTTGACCTTATGCCCTTTCCTCTGAAATGCATGATCAGTATTCGTCACGGGTGATCCATTTATTTGAAAAAGACCCTGGGTTTTTATCCAGAGTACTAAATTTTTGCAGGTCCTCATCCAGCACCAGTGCCGTGTTACCTCCATCTCCACATCATGGATCACAAGATAGCTTGGCGTGCAATCCTAAACTATGCTGGAATAGCAAGGCTGGTGGGCCACACGTTGGTGCCCTTGCTCCAGCGGAGTCTCAAGCCTCCCCATTGGTTTCCTTTGTTTCTGTGCCTGTTGTATAGCAGGCACAGAGCCGAGGAAGCCGCATGGCCCAAATTGGGGCTGCGCGGCCTGGGGACAGAGGCGCAGAGGCAGCATTTTAGCACCAGAGCCCAGCTCTGTCTGGGACCCATCGGAAGTGATGTCATGGCCAGACGTGCTGCCATTTTGACACCAGAGCCTGCTGCTTCTGAGAATGCAGCAGAAAGTTGGATTATTTGTCAGCCATTTTCCAATAGCAAAGTGAATGGCAGCGCAATCCTATAACCCACGCAGCGTTGATGCAACAGGGTTGCAGTGAGGCTTCACACTTAGTGCTGACGCGGGAGCACCGAGCAGCACTCCTGTGTCAGCACTAAGGTAACGGGACCGGTGCTGCAGGCAGTGCTGGTCCCATTGCATCTGCGCTGCGCCTTCCTCGTGTCAGCCGAAGCCGGCCGGCGTAAGGGAGGCGCCATTTTGGAACGGGCGGGGGGAGGGCATTTCTGGGTGGGCGGTGGGCGGGCGGTGGGCAGGCCGGCCGGCGGGCAGGCCTGGGACAGAGGCAGGTTCGTGATTCAGCCATAAGGCTGAATCCTTTATCCGCTTGGGAGGCCACACAGCCCTGATTCGGGCCGTGCAGTCCCGAATAAACAGTCCTGTTTAGCAGGGGAAGATCTCAGGAGCACATTGGGGAGGCTGGGGCCTCCCCTACAGTAAAGGCATGAATGTGCCCTTGCCATGGGGAGGCTCCAGCCTTCCTGACTCAGCATCAGATATGACGTTGGCCAGCCGGCCTCGCCATTCCGGTGCTGGGTTGGATTGCGCCCCCAGAAAGGGGAAAAAAAACCTATTTACAACTTTGACAGAAGGAAAATAACCTTGGCCACACTGTAAAGTGTGTTTGGACCACTCTTGGAGTCAGGAAGGTTGGTGCATGTCTGTACGCTGGCCTCTCAGAGTCTGAAAGTGGTCCAAATATACTTTCGATGTCCCTTGGGTCAGCCAGACGTTGTTGGCCTAACTTGTGCCTAACTCCAGGTTAGGATTGCGCTGTGAGTCACAACACCATCACAGCCTCTTCTTCCCAGCCCAGCCCAGTGCCACCATCTTGGATCTGGCAAGATTTCTCAGGCGGCGCCTAAGGGAACAGGTAGGAGCGGTCGCCGGGGACATCCTGCAACACCTCTATGAGTGCGCTGCAATGCCCTAAAGTTATCACAATGCACACTTTGGGAACACCTGGTCTAAGCCATCTCACGGTGCAATTTTATACATCCTCAAAACTATGCCCCATGGAGTATAATGGAACTTACTCCCAAGAAAATATGTATAAGATGGCAGCCTTAAATCCTTATAATCAAAAGATCCAATCCTACCTCCCAATTTCCGACAGGAGACAGCTGTGGACCATGGATCACAGAATGCACTGGAGTAGGTAGAGTAGGTAAGTTGGTAGGGAGGCATTTCACAGGAGGAGAGCAGGTTTTAGGTGAAGCAGGAAAAGGAAGGAGTGGGGAGCAGGCTGGATGGGGTGGATCTCAGTAGCAAACATGCATACTAAATCCTATCCCCCTTTTTTTTCAACCTGTCCTATCCCCTTTCTTTCCAAGGATTAATACCAGCTATATAGCAGCTGTAGGTCTAAGGTGACCTACAAGACCATCAGGGGATCTGATGGGGAAAATATTTTTTCTCACCTCTCACAGGCATCCCAATCACCTCCCTACCCCACACCTCCACCAGCAGAACGCAACACACTCCTCCATGGAACAGCTGCATCAGCAGTAATAGTTTAAGATTGCACTGTAATTTCATTACCTTGAATCATAGACTTTGCAGTCATTGTTGGTTCACATCTAGTTTTTGTGTTTTTTTTGTCCCATGATGTTATCCTCAGCAACAAAGTGTTTCACAACTGCCCCTTGATGATAGCACATGTGGAGTATAATATCTTGAGCAGTGATGTCATGCAGGGGGAACGCGGGGGAACTCAGTTCCACTTGTTAAAATTAGGGCTGACTCCGCCCACTTCACTCTCCCTCCTCCCCCTTCCGATTCCTCTGCAAAGAGCTTTTCTTCTTGGTTGGCCGGCACTCAGAGGGTTAAAGGGAGCGACTCCGGATTCCTAGGGCGGCGAAGGGGGAAGGGCTGCAGTGGGGAAGTCCCGTCCTGCACAGCCCCCTTCCTCGCTCCCTCCAGTGAGTTCCTGTTCTTAAATCATTTAGATGCCACCACTGATCTTGAGGCCTGATATGTGTGTTTACTCAGAAGTGCGGTCTGCAGAGTTCAGTGGGATTTGTTCCCATGAAAGTGGGCACTGGATTGCAGCCATGATGTTATAATAAAACTTTCTGTTCCATTCTGCAACAACATGTAAAACAGTGGCCAGGTCTCAGAGGGTCAGAGAAGGTCCAAGGAAAGCATTGTGTTGCTATGCTGGAAATTACATCTGAAGTTTGTCTGCTACTGCCACCTGCTGGTCATTATTCCACACTGCTATATGTACAGTAGCTTGATTTGCTGTTTTCTAGGGGAGCCCAGTATTGTAGCTCTCATGCAACAAACTCTGCTGCAGTATACCTTTTTGGTATATGCTGTTGCTGAACACGGGGAAACATTGAAGCCAGCATTGTATCAGAAGGATTAAATGGGCCTAGATCTCTCTGAACTGAGGAACCTATTACATCTACTGGAGGGGGAGAGGGGAACTGCCCCTTTTCATCCAAGCATAGCATTTTTTTTCCAGTGGCTTTGGCTGGTGCCAATCTTAGTTTAGATTGTAAGCTCTTGGGGGGACAAGGAACCATTTATTCTGCTAGGTAAGCCACTTGGTGAACTAAAACTTTTGTTTGTATTGTTAATGAGGATGGTGAGGATGAGGATATCAATGTAAACTAGTGTTTTGCATCTGAGTAACTGGTTAGGGCAATTTTCCACCAGGATGGAAATGTCTATAATTAATTTCTCAGTCAAACTGTCAGGTGGAAAGGAGAATGGGTCTCACTGTAATTTAGTGCAGAGATCCGTAATAAAAATGTTTTGTTTTTTTGCTCCAAATGCAAAGGTTACTTAGATCTTTTCTGCACTGCCTTTGAGATGAGTCCAGTGGTGTCTCTATAGGGAGGGCAGAGCTTTAAGTTTTGCAAGAAGCCTTACCTTGCAGTGGAAATCACTCCTCTCCTGCACCGTTTTAGCCAATCCTCACAGGGAAAAGCAACTTCTTGGTGTTGCTTACTGGCTACAGCAGCAAGGGAGAGGAGGGATTTACATGACAGGGTAAGGCTCCTTGCAAAACTTAGAGCTCTGCCCTCCCTGTAGAGACGCCACTGGATGAGTCCCCTATGTTGGGGGGCTGCCCTGCTTGCCTCCTTTGCTCTGGCAGCACTTAAAATTAGCATGGAGTTTATTATGGTTAATCATGAAAATATGATCATTGTTTTACAGTTTTTACAAATGTCTTGTAAAAGAAAATTATATAATTGTGCCTATTTTTGTTGCTGTGACCTTTGGACACCTTCAATTAATAACTGACATAAATTCAATCAATAAAAGAGAACAGTGAAACAATCTCTTGGGAAGATTAAAATGTAACTTGTTCTTTCAGATGGAATGCAAAACTGTAGGAAGAGCTGGTGTGGGGCAGTGGCTAGGATGTTAGGTCTGGACAAAGGAAATCCAGGTTTCAACTCATCCTTCACTTTCCTATGAAGCTCAGTAGGGTGGCGTTGGACAAACCTCATAATACAATCTTCCTCATGGGTTTCTAGTGAAGAAGAAAAGCGCTGCTGTGCAGTGGTGTACAAAGAGGGTGGCCTGGGGGTAGAGATGTAAAATTTCCGGAAATTTTGAGGCACGGAAAAAAACCCTGTTTTTTTCCAGAAAAAAACAAATTTTTTTTGGAAAAAATGGAAAAAATGCTAATTAGCACTTTTTTTTTTCCTTTTCCAGCTTGAAAGTCATTCTGTTACTTTAGGAACATAAAATATGACTATGGACAATTTGACTTGGCATAAAATTATCACAACTAGCATATTAAAAATATAGTGTATCCAAACAATTATTACAAACAGAATTTACTTTTTTTATATTTATTTGTAATTGTAACAAATGGAGCAACAATCTCCTGAACGGTTTCCTAGTTCATGTGGAAGAGTAGCCCCATTGCGGAACCTGCAGCTTCCCTCAAGGAGACCCCAGTGGCTCCAGCAGCTCCCACAGGAAGAATGGTCACCTTTTTGGTGCCACTCCTCATACGGGAGCCCAGCAGCTTGGGATCCAGCTGCCCTCCTCTCTCTTTCAACTGTTAGAAGCAGAGTGTGCGGACATCACCAGGTTTTCTGAATTTTTAGCATGTCCTTTGAATTAGTTTCCTTCTCACTTTTATTCTTCCAACTGTAGATGTGCTAGTGACGAGAACAAACAGTTGCCAGTCTGACAGCAGTGGATTTCTGGAAGACCCATCTGAGCCTTTACCTCTACAGGTAAATAAGGAGTGACAAGCTGTGATAAAACAATATTGAATGTTCAGAGGAAGGATGCAGTCCTGAATTGGAGCCATTGTTTTCCTGCTATGTCTAGGTCTGAATATTATTATGCAACTATTACTTTTGATTTCCAGTATTGTCGATAGTTATTTTCTAACGGGGAGAGGTGCTGGGGGCCCCCCTGAAAGCAATCTGACTGAAAGCCCAAACTGTGAGCCATGGCTCCATGGAGACCCGCGGGAACAAGCCAGGGCTGCCGCAGAATCCTCTTGAAAAAACCATCTCCTTATATAATGTATAGGATTGTAGTTCTAATGGGGAGCTGCGGCCAAAGGTCCAGTAGGTCAAGGGAATCACCAGGCAAAACAGTTTGGGAACCACTGCCTAAACCCGATTTCAAATATGGGAGAAGTCTCCCCGTCCCCATTTTTCCTAGATGGGATATTTCTTAGCAGCAGCGACATCACTCAGCGCTCTTCCAAAACTCTGGGAAAGGTCCAACGCTCAGTGGGAGAGCACAGCCTCATAAAAGAAAATGTAACCTACAAGTATCTAAGACAATGTCAGTGCAGATTATTTAGCATATGCAATGTTACCAACACGGAAATAACAGCAATAAAACCCCAGTTGAGAAAAACCCACAAACGGCTCCAGCTTAAGAACCAATGATCAGAGACGTTTCAGTCTGTTATACTTATATTCCAGCTTCAACGATCAATTTGAAGGGGAAAAAATGAACCCCTTCCTTTCATTACAATAATGTGAATTGTAATCTAACAGGGGGGAGACTACATGCTTTGCATACATGAGGTTCCAAGTTCATTGCCTGGGATCTCCATGTAGGATTAGGAAAGACGTTTGTCAGAAATTCTGGTGACCTGCTGCCAGCTAGTGTTGACAAAGCTGGGCTCGATGGCACAGCGGTCTAAGGTAGTTTCATGTGTTCAGGACTAGTTTCTTCTCTAGGCACCCTTTCAAGTCCCCTTGGAGCGTGGTCTCCAAACCACGATCTGCTATTTAAGGAAAAAAACGGTGGGCATGGTGTTTTCCATTCCACACTGCAGCTTCCTATTTTTCCAGCTGATCTTCTCAGAAGCTTGCTCCAAGCAGCCACTTTTGTTGCCCGTCGTCCCAGAAGGCTGTGGGTGGCAGCAGCAGCCCGGGGCAAGTGCCTCAGAAGATCAGCTAGAAAAAATAGGAGGCTGCAGCAAATGCTGTGCCTGGGTGGCATTTTTGTCATGCTGGATTTGACCTGTGGGCTGCAGTTTAGAGCCTGCTGCCTTACAGCACAATCCTGTGCATCCGAATAGAGTTCAATAGGACTGAACAGCATTCTTATACATGTTTACTCTGAAGTCCCACTTTCCACCTCCCACATGCCACATTATCTTCCCACAACACTTTCAGGTTAGTCACAGATGTGTGTGTGCATCAGGAAAGAATAGGAGTATTCTGCTGAATTTAACAAAGGGACAGAGAAATACTGAACCAAGCAATTAGGTGGACAAAACTGAAATGTTAAGGCAGGCCTATTTTTCTTTCAGGTCCTCTCTTTGCCTGGGAACTTGAGGTTTAGCTGCATTTCCCATGATAACCAAGGATTCTTGCGACACAGGAAGGAGTCAACTCAATTGACTAGTCAGGATTCTCTGCCCCATCCAGAGGACCCCATAGCCAACCTCTTCAGAGCAGATGGAAGCAATGTTCTATCCTTGCCTTATCTGAGCAGAGAACACACTTTTCAGGGAGAGGAAATATTTTATTCCATAAACGAAGAAGATGATCTGCCTGAGAACTTCAGTGACCAATCTGAAGGTGCTGCCAGTGAAACTGTACGTGAGATGGAGGAGGAGATGATGATGCAAGATAGAAGAGGACAATTGGAGAAGGAAGACAGTAGTGCACAATACTGTGATTCATGTTCTCATAGTGATGGTTTGGATCAGGCTAATAGTAACCCTTCAGAAAGGAATTGTGGTTCATACTTGAGTGGACTGGAAAGAGGTATAGGCTCTGCCTCCAATACAGAAAGTTGCTTGACTTCCATTGGACTCAGTAATGGTCAGAACTTTGAGGAGGGAAAAGCAAGTGAGAAACCTTTGACCAAAGAGGAAATTGGAGATGTGTATGTTGAAAATGATTTGGAATGTATTGCACAATGCGTGGAAGGAAAGTGGTGTGATGTAATGGCCCATAGAATGTTGGATTCCCCTGTCCCAGCCACAGATGTTGTAAGTGACGCTTCAAACTCTTGTAAACCAGATGTGGATTTAAACAGTCCAGGTGGACCTTGGCCTTTGGATGTAGCCAGAGTATCAAACAATGAGCATGATATCATGACTTCACACCATGAGATCAATGTAATTTCAAAAAGCCCTCTTCAAGATTCCAGCTCTTACTGCTTTGAAAAAAGACTAGGGTCCTTGAATAGATTATCAGCAAGCACAGAATTGGACCAAGATGAGCATGTAACTGGCTTTGAGATGAACACAAACTCTTATAAATCCGTAACTGTCCAGATGCCTTCAAGACTGATGTCCAACATCACCTTGGTTGAAGGTCCTATAAAAGCCCAGTCTGTGGATTTCACCTCCACAGTGTCCTTGTGCTCCAAGGGTGAGCATTTCATTACATCGGCATTGGGTGCTTCAAAGGAAGAAAACAAGCAAGTGAAGGAAGCTTCTATTCAAACTGACCAACGTCAAACAAAGAGAGGAACTCTTCCCCTGTTCCACATTCTCCCTTCGTTTCATGGGCATGGCCATCTTGTGAAGTCTGCGTCTCTAGATACAGGGCTTTATGGGACATACAGATCTTACTGCCAAGAACCTCTCAGTAGCTGGTGTGCTCCACACAGAAGTCACTGCTGTCCCATGAGCTCCCATCACTGCTGTCTGCTGTGGTCTTTCCCCTTCGCTCCTTCATGCAAACATCCTGTTGGATGTTGCTCATCTCACACCACCACAGAGCTTCAGCTTCTGAAGACGTTGAAGCTACTGCAGGACTCAGCAGTACGAAATGTTTCCTCTGTAAGTGTCTTTCTTAATTAACTATGTTTAGTAAACTAGCCAGTATTTTACTAGTTTGACTAGTAGAAAGGCTGCAAGATAACCAATACAAGGGTTCTAAAACTCCAGTTAATGCCAGATTTTGCTAGGGTCACACATTAGACTCTGTTCTGGTAGTAGCCTTGATTAGCCAGTTTTAATTTTAGATCCATATTTGACATGTCAGTTTCCTTTAGCCCAGTCTAATCTGGTTTCATTTGACTTGGCTCTGCCTTCTGGTACCTCCCATGGGGGGGGACGGACGCTTGTGTGTATTTTTTTAAATCAAATTTGGCAATCTTCAAGTATGATCTGTTGATAGTCTTGGGGAGCTATGACATTTAATGTAAGTGTCCACAAGATGGCAACATTTCATAAATCATACGGAACTGACCAAGATGACTTTTCAGATTGAATGACTCCCATTCCCATTTTCATTTTATGATGATGGATGTAGAAATAACAAAGGGGTTTTTTTTTCCTCAATAAACCTAAACGGTAATGCAAGGCTTTCCCAGTGCTGTTCTTTAAGCAAAACACAGATCAAAAAGTACATGATCATGTTGTTTTGCATTCTTTTCTCCTGCTCTGCTCATGTATATGGCTGTAAAACAGAAACAGAACATTGTGTACATACGTATCTGGCTTAGAGATATGAACATGTGATTTCTAGATCACATCCTTGATCATAGATAGATGTAACAGGAAGATACCATGGGGAAGGCCAGTCATTCCTCAGCCTCCCTGTAAGGGTGGGAGAATGATATAGCAATCTTATGGGTTGATAGTTGGGACAGGAAGTCTCCTGGAGTATGTGTGTACCTGGTTACATGCATGTGCATGTGGAGAGGTTATGCGTTCATGCATAGCCATAAGCTTCAATTAGGCTTCCATTAGCAACTAGAGATCCTGAGGTTGATTCTGAGACTGTGGATCTTCTTGGGTAAGGACTTTGCTTAGTCAGACAGTATATAAGGTATCTGTTTGCTTACCTTGAACACTTATGAAAGCATGTAAATTTTTGCCTCTTCTTGAACTTCTGCTTAGTGCACAGTCCATGAAATCGAAGTGATGAAAAATTCTTGCCAAAAGTTTCGAGAACGTCTGGATGAGATTGAGCAGCACCTGATAGAGCAAGAGGCTGCATGTTCCAGTGCTATGTCAGATGAAGGACGGTAATGACATCACATGTGCATGCAGCTGGCATTTCACAGCACTAGAATACTATCAGGCTGGCTCGAGGAAAAAGCACATGCACAATATGTCGTACTATATGCAGAAAGAGAAGTAACTTGTTGAAACTAGACAGGATGTTTAAACTTCAGCCTTCAAATCAGAATGATCTCCAAACAAAACAATAACACAGGGCGCAATCCTACCCAGTGCTGAGGTAGGAGTGCCAGCCAGCGCCCTATCCAGTGTGCGCTCCCTTACCGTAGGGGAGGCTCCAGCCCCCCCTATGTGCTCCTCGGATCTGCGCCCGCTGAAGAGCGGGCACAGATCCAAGGGGACCGCGCAGCGCGAATTGGGGCCACCCGGCCTCCCTGACGGGCTTACGAATTGGCCATATGGCCACCTCCCAAGCCTGCCTGCGTCATGCCCAAGTCCTGCCCCCGCTTCCCTCCCTCCCCCCCTCCAATCCTCGTGCCGCCTCGGCACAGAGCCTCCTTCATGCTGACCAGCTTTGGTCATCGCGAGAGAGGCTCAGTGCGGGTACAGCAGGGCTGGTGTTGCATGCAGTGCTGGTCCTGTTGCCCTAGCGCCAACGCAGGGGTGCCAATCAGTGCTCCCACATCAGCGCTAAGGGCACAGCGTCAGTGCAACCCCTTTGCGCTGACGCTGCGTGGGGTTTAGGATTGCCCTGACACTAACATAAATGGCTTAGTTAGTTCTAGTCAATAATAAGGTGCCAAAGACAGCTGGGTGATCATTCTTGAGCTGGCCCCTTTTCCTGCCTGACTTATTCCAGATCTGCCACTGCTACCCCTATGGCTTTGCAATGCCTGTCGTACAACTGGGTGGGAGAACCTGTCAGTTTCCTCTGGTGCCTGGCAAGTATCATTGGCAGCTGTTCTCCAAAAAGCAAGGTCTATGCGTGAAGACTCATATAAGGTTACCTCTGTCTCGACGTCTAGGAAAGTGTGCTCACTAGCCAAGAATATAATTTAATTCACTGTGGTCAACGAATTTCAGGAAAAAAAATATTTATTACATGTATTAGAGATGCGGTGAATGTTTGATCAGGGTGCCTGGAAAAGTGACCCCTCTGCTCAGATGCTTGGGAGCAGAATCGAGACAAACACAAACATGCTTGCAAGACTGGAGGTTTAGTGAGCAATTGAATGAATCTAAAGTTCAAACATGAGGAGCACATTGCAGCTGCCTCCCAATTTCCCTTCATCCAATGCAAAGTGCTTTCCTATGGAAAAAGCAGAGTCTCTCTGCGGGTCCTGATAGCATTGTTTCCTGGCAGAGGCTGGAGCTACTGGTCTCAGAATGCCTGATGGGAAATTGATGCTATCTGCATCGCTTCCACCTGGAAACGGCCCTCAGAGGCCCATCTCCTGGACAGGAATGATGAAAAATAGCAGCCATTTCCTATCAAGATTCTTGGACAGGGACTATAATTCAAAGCCCCACCAAGAAAAGATGCTACTTGGATCCTAGGAGTACCTCCTGCTGCCTTACCCCCAAACATCAGCACTTACTTTTCAGAGAAAGAAAACTGGGAGACGGCCATATCCATAGCAGCGAGTGCTTTACATTTTGGTCCCTTGTGAACGGTTTGATCATCCACAAAAGGCACAAGCGTTTGAAAGCACCTCTGAGCTGTTGCAAACATTTGAAGCAACCCCTCGCCAAGTCTCAAGATTTTTGCATTTTCTGGGAATGCAGGCAAAAGTGCCACGCCGTTTTGAGCCAAACACGGGGTGCTCAGGCACCCCTAAGATGCATGCGAATGATCATACTCTGACTTTTAATGCAACCAAGTTTGATTACTCCCTTAGATATGTGTATTGAGAAGACACAATTCAACTCCAATAATCCTAATAATATCACCCTTTAGCAGTGCTATTCTGCAAGCCACTTCCATCAATGTACCTGCACTTAAGCCAGGCCTTATTCACCTGTTTAGCTGGTTGCCTGAAAGCAAACCACATGGACATGATCCCACCTGGCAAGTTCAATCTCTGAAGCACATTTTGATGGCAATATGGGAACTAGTGATGTAATTCAAAGTTCTCTTTTTCTTTTGTCCCTCCTACCACCCACCCCAGTGAGGAAAGAAGGCGGCTGCAAGTCTTACGGCAAGCTGTCCGTCGAGAGTTGACTGAGCTGGAGTGCCAGTTGCAGGAGCGTGCGCGGCAGGTTAAGGAGGGGATTCTAGTGGTACGTTCGGCAAGCAGAGAGATTGCTTTTTGATGAGTTCTGCCTTGGATTACCTGTCAACATTGATGAATAAGCATCAGAGATGTTTGAAAAAAGTGTTATTTATTTTACTCAGAAGTAAGCCCATTGTGTTCAGTAAGACTTGGGTTGCAGTCCTATTTTACCGGAAACAAACATATTTATCAAGAATGCGTAGGAGTCGCCATAAGAAAGGGGAAAAAAAGCTATTATTCTCATTTAGCATATTTATATAGGGCTTTTCAACAATAAGTTCACCAAGCTGTTTATACAGCAAAATAATGTTTTTAAGGGTCCGTGTGCTCCAGGTGTTGCATATGTTTAAAAAAAAAAGGGCCAGAGACAAAAGAGAGACCAGCAAATGACTAATGGAAATAATGTTATGCTGTAACATTACAGCTTTACAGCAAATAATGTAAATACAGTGGACCCACATGACCTATGGATTCAGTATCTGTGGGCTTGACCCAATGTGGGTTCCTAACCTGTGGTGGGAGGACCCACAGAGGATCTCCAGGTCATAACTGGAGGTCGTGTCCAGGATGTCTTCTGAGTAGTGGGGACATCGCATTTGGACCACTCTTGGAGTCAGGAGGGATGGTCTGTGTGTTGGCCTCTCTGACTCCAAGAGTGGTCCAAACATACTTTACGCTGTCCCTTATTCCAGGCAAACTTTGCTGGCCTAACTCCAGGTTAGGATTGCGCTCTCAGAATGTCTGCTGGAGCAATTTAGCAAGCACTTCAAAAATTGATTGTTTAATCCTATTAGATGCTATTGTTGCCAATGGCACCTTCAGATTCAAATAGCCCTGGGTTCTGTTCCAGAACTCCCAGTGGATACCAAAATCAGTGGATAATGAAATCAATTGAATAATAGCTTTACATACCCACTTCCAGGTTTCTTGCTCCTCCACTGTTGCCCTAGAATGCATTGGAATAGATGCTTTACCACATTTAGCCACTAAACGCGGTGAACAATGGAATCTAATGGAAAATAGGAAGAGAGGAAATAGGATTGTGGCCCTTTTTTCCTTGTTACAAGGCATTTAAAGATGGACCTCAGTGTCAGTGCGTAGTCAAATTGTGTTTTCATTTCAATGCACATCTCTGTTCTCTTTACAGCAACTGGATCAATTGTTAGAGGAACAGTCAAATTTGTGTGCAGAACTGGAAATTTCAGCTTGGAGGGAAGAAAGAAGAGCTCAGAATGAACCTCCCTCCCCAAATGCTGCTGCTTCTACTGTTGCTTTTGTCCCCAGAGCTCGGTGTTCCAAGGGTATCAGCCACAGGCCCCCACAAAGAAGTGCAACCGTCCCATCGAGCCCCTCGGCCTGCTTACAAAGGAAAACAGAGCTGCTTGCCTCACCTCTGGCAACAAGCAAGACCAATTCAATAGCAGACCCCAAGGAGCTTCACACCAGTAAAAAGGAAGCCAAAGGTCCTTCCCCAAAAAAAATCGATTTAAAGGCCTTTTTACAAAATGTAAGAATGTCTTCATGTTCCTAAAAAAGGGGTGGAAATGATGTTCTGTAGGAAGAATATTGGGGAGCAGAGAACGTCAGATCACTGGTATCAGCTGATCTTTATTATATTTATGGATTTATTTCTGCCTTACTTTGCTTGGAGAGGGTGCGATTTGGATGGTCTAGTTAGGCACTCAATGTTCTGAGCTGATCCTGCCGCAATAGTTCAACTTCTCTCACAGGTTTTCATAGGTGGAGATTTACTGCTGCAAATTGGACATACAACAATTGCAAGCTACGTATAATGGACATACAGTGGTACACACACTACACAATTGTATAACACTTGTGAATTAAAAATATTCCTCCAGTGCCCTCCTCCTACTCCCCCACCCCCAGGACTAATGTCAAGTTTCCTTTGCCTGTTACAACATTTTTTGCTTATGTGCAGTACAGGAGGAGTGCCCCAATGGTCTATGCTTTCATAGTAAAACTTCAGAGCTATCCCGTTTGCCAGGATTGAATGGTTCAATATGGTCCATGCAATGGACTCAGGACTAGGCCATGCTGTGGCCATTTTCAGTTTCTTCATGCAGTAGAGTCCAACTTCTTGTGAGCCATTCACTTGAAGCAGCTGCCTTGCAGAGAATCCGACGGCGAACCCAGCTCAATATAGTTTTGCAGTTATGTGTAACACAATCAGGTTGAGTGCATGAATTCCCTTTGACATAAATGGCCATCAAGTGCATGCCTCCTTGCACTCTGGGAACCTCTGTTGGCTATTTAGAATTCAACCAGGAAACCACCAGTTGCACTCTCTGAGGGCGCAATCCTAACCTGGAGTTAGGCCGGCAAAGCTAGGCCAGCACAAGGGACACCGTAAAGTGCATTTGAACCACTCTCGGAGAGAAAGGCCAGCACACAGACGTGCATCATCCTCCCTGACTCCAGGAGTGGTCCAAATGTGCTTTACAGTGGCCCTTGTGCCAGCTAAACTGTGCCAGCATAACTCCAGGTTAGGATTGCTGTTTACTTTGTATTGGACCCAATCAGATTTCTTGAACTTTTCTGCTTTGGAGGAACATAGCAGGTTGGCTTGCATAAGAATCTAGGAAAATGCCTGGCAGGCAACTCTGTGTTTTCCTCCCCCACCCCCACCCCAGTTCTTAACTGAGTTCTTCACACTCTTCCTTGGGTTCCTCACATATTCTTCCCTCACAAACTTCAAAAGAGTTCTTTGTAGATTCTGTGAACTTTAGCAGAGGCTACAGCTCTGTGATGCCACATTTCCCACATTCCTCTGCCCTTCATGGGCTTACAAAGGTGTCAATTTGTATGCTATGTTTTTCTAAACACGAATCTGGCTTGTTTGCTTCTAACACTTCTTATTTCTATTTTTGTCAGCTGAAGAAATCTTTCCGAAATTCCTTCAGTAATGATACATCAGAAGGAAGAGACTGATGAAGGGCAGTGAAATTTTCCTACAAGAGATATTTTAAAGTACCTTACAGGAATTGTAAAAACTCCACTATTTTATATCTGAAAATTTTCCAGAAATGTTAACATTGCTTTTAGGAGAGAGTGTATAAGGAGAGAGTGTATCTATGCCTACTGGAGAAATCCATCAGGAAATGTTTGGATTACAGAAAGATGGATGAGGCAATAAGTGCGTACTGAACAAAACGTCATAAGAGGTGACCTACGTGTAAGAATGATCTACAACAGTGGTTCTCAAACCTTTTCGCACTGGGACCCACTTTTTAAAATGACCATCTGTCCGGAACCCACCAAAAGTGATGTTATAGCTAGAAATGCTGTCGTTGTGACACCAGAGCCTGCTGCTTTTCTGAGAATGCAGCAATATCTTGGGTTATTTCTCAGCCATTTTTCAATAGCAAAGTGAATCCGAAAGAAAAAAGCCTTTTTACAACCTTGAAACAAGCAAAACAACCACACAGCCCTCCCCTTTTCCAGCATCCCCATATTTTCAATATGGCTGCAGTAGGTGCTGCGTGACCCACCTGAAACCCATCTAGTGAGTCCTGACCTACAGGATTTGGGATCCACCAATCTGGAATGATGGCTATTTTGATAATCTTCAATTTTGGAGTTCTTTAAGCCTGCAACATACAAGATTGGGGCCAGAAATAAAATTCACAATTCACCATAGCAGGGCCTTCTTCATGGAGTGCCTCCCTTTCTGCCTACTTGATTTCCTGCTGTCAGGTGCCACCTGCTGGTAAGAATTTAAAATAACAAAAAAGAATTCTCCCAGTTGCTGTCATGAGACATCATCATCATCTTGCTCAATCCCCATTCCTACCCCACTCCATAAAAATCTGGCTGTACTATACCTCATCTTCCAATCTGAGATTTGTATAGTTGCCAGGGTTGCTGACTTTTGATGTGTCTGATCAATTTATTGGATTCTGCAGCACATCAGAATTAGCAATAGTAACATATCGGAATTTAGGCATTCACTAGTGCATGTTTCTAGCCCTTGTGATTGTGAGGAAGTTCTCAAAGTTTCTATAACAAAACTGTGCTAATGTCCTACATAAATAGTAAATCAGAAGTATGCTTCAGAGGTTTTTTCTCCCTCACAAAATAGCCTCCACCATGGCTGGAGATTTCTGTGCCAAATGTCTGTCATTAGATTGGGGACATTGTTAACTCTTCAGAATAAGCGTATAGTTCTGGCTAATAGTGGCCTAACTGTGATATGCCTTTTGCTGAATTTCACTCATAACAAATGACAATGTTTCGCTGCAAGTCAAAAGCAGGGTTTATGGAACAGAATTTGGTCTATCCTATAAGCTCACAAAAGATAGAAGATGCTTAGACAACATGGCTGCCTTCTTTGTTTCTGTGAAAGACCCAGAAGAAGACTACATTGCTATTTAAAATGTACATTCATGCATCTTATTGGGAAAGAGGAAATGTGATGTCATTTGCCTGTGTAACTGGATCAAGTAACTGGATCAGCAGAGTGAAAGCTGAATTATTTTAGCAGTAAAAAGCCTCTGAGCAATGAAAAGAACTCCATTGGGTTTCCTTTGTCAAAACACGCAAAGCAAATCTCTGAACATTCGTCAATGTAGCCTTGGTTTATTTCAATTGTGTTAGTTCCATGTTTAATAGTTCCATGTTTAATTTAATAATGCACCTTCTGATTTCAGTAGAGACCCAATATAGGTGTTGGGAGAAAGCCAAGCCACACTACCTTCCACCCAGGGCCATCCCATCAAAGATCCCATCCATCACCACCAAGAAAGTTGGTTCTCTCAGGATAGAGGGCATGTCCACTGCCCACCTCTATCCTTACCAGGCATGCTCTGAGATATGTGTAACACACACATGGGGATTTGGATGTGTGTGAAGAGATGTAGGTATCTCACGAATGGGTGACTCTCAGACAGACCTTAGGTGGAAGTAGAGTATGTGCACTGGGGATGTGTGACCAGACCTTTTATAGGAAGTAGGATTTGCTTATCCTGGACCACTCTTTCATTTGGGAAGGGACCTTGATGGGTTTCCTCTTGCCCATCCTTAATAGAGATGGTCATTTCCTATTGTGTCACACCCTGGGGAAAATGTGGCAGTTGTTCAAGAGACCTGTGTCCTGATTACTCAAGGCTCTTAATTGAACTGCAAATGAAGTTGATGAAGAAAACCAGGAGAAAAGACATGGATTTTTCATGGATGGTCCTGTTTATCACTGAGCAAGGAAGCACCCAGGATTTGGTGTTCCTTGTATGTCTGAATAGGACAGTAAAGTAAGGTGTGAAATAGTCAAAAGTCTTCTTGCCAGCCAGCACGGGTTGGCAGGGAATTTGCTCCAATGAACCAACGTTGGCCAATTTATCCAAAGACCTGAGGAACCTGATGCTGACATGTTGACATAGGCAAGATTCATTCGCCTACCCCTGCTGCTGCTGCTGCTCCTCCTCCTTCTTCTCCTGCTCCCTGGATTGATATAGGAAGAGGAGAACCAAGTGGAAGTGTAGAGGACAGCCACCGTTCTTCTCTCTTCTGCATTTCCCCCTCCACTCTTTTCCTCAAATCCAGGGAGAAAAGCAGCAGAGGCAGCAACATGTGTGCTTCCGGGAAAGGGACAATGACACCTGGTGCAGCAAGGCACTGCTCAGAGGGAAGAGGCATTTATCGTTCTGCCTCAGGTGCTGAGACGTCTTGGGCTGGCACAGCTTCCACCTGTCTTACGTTGTGCCAGTCATATTTGTGTGATCAAATTCAGTGGGGATTTACTTTTGGGTATGTCACTACTAACAAACATTAGGGCCCAAGCCTATCCTCCTCCCCCCTGTATCCAGTGGGGTTGGGTGGGGCAGATTAGATGGCCTCAGGAAAAAGGAGATTTAAATCCTTATCCCTCTGTAAGCCTTCCATTCTGCAATGGACCTGTGGCAGCTCTGTAGCTACAATAACAAGGATCCACCTGAAAAATACTAGGGGTCTTTCCATTTGTCAACTGCTAATCTCCTGACAATAAAGAGGTGGGAAGCGCAAGATCTGTTCGCACTCTTGTTCAAATCATCTACATATTCTTTTTTTTTAAAATCCCAGTTGAATCATGATGCATATTTCTGCTCAATGCTGCATGCCCTGCTTGAAGAGAAGTGTGTATGTCTCCTAATAACTTCAAGATGTGAGCCCAATACAGTATCCTTCTCACAGCTTGTGTTTTTACTAATCTTAACTTTATATTAGACAATTTTGAACGACGCACCGGAGCAGTTTATATTTAATATCACTTCAGATCTGTTATGTTGTAGATCATATTTTGTTAAAACAAAGGGAAACAGATGTGTAGCCACTGATTAAATTTAAAAAGCATAGGGAGTGAGCCGCGCATCACAGCTGATTTGTCACCATTGCCAAGCATAGGCACCAAAAGCCTGAAGGCTGTGAAAATCCAACACCCTCCTGTCAAGAGGATGTCAAAATTGCATCCTCATACCATTGTTACCAATTCCAGATTATCTAAATAAAAGGACTGCCTTCTTCCGTATATTCCAGCCTGCACTCTTAGGTTATCTGAAGAGGATCTCCTTCAAGTGATAACCAGCGTTATGGGGCTGCTTGCATCTGCGCCTGCCATTTTTCAGGCGCAGGTGAACGTGCACAGCAGCGCCCCAAATTGGGGCTGCCCTGGGTGGTGACGGGTTTTAGAATATGGCATAATGCCTACTGTGCATCACCACCCACTGCGTTGCTCCATTATGCCCCGGCATGCCTCTGGCACACCCTTGATGAGGTCCTGTGCCAACTGAGCACCACCGATGCTTGACTGGCGCTGCAGACGGGTGCAGAGGCGCCCGTGTGCCAATTCTGCTCCAGTCCAGCACCAGACTAGCTGGTGCAGATGCACTTGACAGCACGTTTGCAACAGCGCCGGCACAACACAGGTATAGGATTGCACTCTCAGACTAGGAACTGAAAGGGCTACCCAGTGATGTCATGTAGGGGGAACGCGGGGCAACTCAGTTCCACTTGTTAAAATTGGGGCTGACTCCGCCCACTTCACTCAGTGGCGCTTCTACCCTCCTCCCCCCTCCCAATTCCTCTGCAAAGAGCTTTTCTTCTTGGTTGGCTGGCACTCAGAGGGTTAAAGGGAGCGAGTCCAGATTCCTAGGGGGGCAAAGGGGAAAGGGCTGCAGTGGGGAAGTCCTGTCCTGCACAGCCCCCTTCCTCGCTCCCTCCAGCCACACACGTGGAGTCAGCAGCCGCTCTGGTGAGTCTGCAGCCCACTGGGGAGAAGGGGCATCCTGGGGGTGCGGTGGCGAATCGAGGGGGGCCTGGAGGGGACGGAGGGGAGCTGGGACTTTTTGAAGCTGCCCTCCTGACATGCCAGGTGTAAGCGGGCTTTGGTGTGGGGAAGCGCCCAAGGGTGCCGTCTGGTGCCGCCCCTCAGCCCCTTCCACAGGTTCCTGCCTCATTCTGCTCAGGCAGCCTCGGCTTCGAGGCTGCTGCCCCTGTGCCAATTTTCAACTTCCCTGGCAATTTTGAATAACTCCACCTCACCTAGCCGCGAAGACTAAGGAAAGGCTTTCGCCGCTGTCTCTCCAGTCCAGAGCATTTCACTGGTGCTCTGGGTGTGAGGCTTCTTTGGGAGACTGTCCCCATCGCTATTGGAACTGCAATTGGGGTGGGGGGAATTCTTCGCTTTCTGTTCTGTAGGCACTAGGCGCTGTACAGAACCAACTGGCTCCACCCACTCGTCACTGACGTCGTCGCTGGCTAGGAACCAGCCACGGGTAGACCTGGGCTCTGCCAGCCTCCGGCTTATGACGTCACTTCCAGTGGGCGGGTCCTGACACATGCCAATCAAAAGTGAGTTCCTGTTCTTAAATCATTTAGATGCCACCACTGGCTAAATCTCCAATCCCCCATCATGGATTAAGGCAATTTTGAATGCCTCCCACACTATTTGTTAAGCCAAAAATTCGCATTCACATCAAATGTGACCCTTAAAGTAGCTCATTTGGTTTTGTTAGATTGTTTTGTAATGAAAACTGGGTTCTGCATTACTCCCCTTTCTCTAGCAGTCACTCGCAAATTGTCCATGTTTCTAAATCCTTTCTGTTTGTCTCTTCACAGTGCTGCAAAACGATATAAAATAACAGTTGATATGATGGCCTGTTTTGAAACTTAACAAGCAACATGTTGTTTAGCCTGCTAGAAAGAAAAATTCTGTTTTTCACAGGCCATCATGAAACCACAGTCATTGTCCTCTCCTTTCCCCTCTCAATGTATCAATGAATATACATTTAATTAACGCCACAAGGCAAGAGAGGCTCTCTAGGCAGCAATTCAATGTAGGAGCTTTCTTGAAATATTGTCATGGCAAAATAACCTGGAACTTTCAATAAGTTCAATGGCATCCCTGCCCCTAACATTAGCCCGGTGGTGGCAACAGCACAATAGTTTTAATAGCATAACAACATTATGTAATAATGTAACATCTTCCCTGCACCTTCTGATTACATTCAGCGGACGCTGTTTTTATCCCACAAAGTACCACTTCAAGCCAGTGTTATATATGAACAGAAAGAAAACAACAGAATCATGAGTTTTGTGTTCTGTTGAGACTCTTGAACACCTCTGAAGAGGGTGCTGTGGAATAGATCTCTCTGGGGCTGAACAGATTTTGTTCATGTATTCATTCATATTCATACACCACCCAAAGGTTTGGAGTGCAGAGCTATATAATTAAAAAAATATGAAATATCTGCCTAAAACATGGTCCTAACAAGAGTTTAGCAGGGCTGGAAACAGCAGGTTTTGTAACGAGGATCTGGACTGGCTGGAAAAAAGCCATTGCTTAATTCAATGGTTTGAGGAGAAAACAACCTTGTTGGAGGGTAGGATGACACCTTGCTTATTTTATTTTTCCAATAATCAATAAATGAGTCTTACCCAGCGTTGTCATTCAGCCAGAACGCTGGGCGGGAGGAACATAAGAACATAAGAACATAAGAACATAAGAAGAGCCATGCTGGATCAGGCCAAGGGCCCATCTAGTCCAGCTTCCTGAATCTCACAGCGGCCCACCCCAGGTGCCCCAGGGAGGCAGGAGACAACAAGATGCTTGCATCCTGTTGCCACTCCCTTACACCCGGTACCTGTAGCCCACCACCTTTGTAAGGAGGTTGCACAATCCATCATTGCCTATAGCCCACAATGGATCTTTCCTCCAGAAATCGGTCTAATCCTCTCTTAAAGACATCAAGACCAGATGCCACCACCACCTCCTGTGGCAAGGAGTTCCACAGATTAACTACCCGCTGGGTAAAAAAGTACTTCCTTTTATCTGTTTTAACTCTCCCAACCCTCAGTTTTAGCGGATGCCCCCTGGTTCTGGTGTTGTGAGAGAGGGAAAAGAACATCCCTCTATCAACTCTATCCCTTCCATGCATAATTTTGTATGTCTCAATCATGTCCCCCCTCAGGCGCCTTTTTTCTAGACTGAAGAGCCCCAAACGCTGCAGTCTTTCTTCATAAGGGAGGTGCCCCAGCCCCGTAATCATTTTTGTCGCTCTCTTCTGCACCTTTTCCAACTCCACTATGTCCTTTTTGAGATGCGGCGACCAGAACTGGACACAATATTCCAGGTGCGGCCTTACCATTGCTTTGTACAATGGCATGATAATATTGGCTGTTTTATTCTCAACCCCTTTTTTAATTACCCCGAGCATGGAATTGGCTTTCTTAATTGCTGCCGCACACTGGGTCGATACCTTCATGGAATTGTCCACCAGCACCCCAAGATCTCTCTCCTGAGCTGTCACAGACAGCTCAGAACCCATTAGCCTATAGGTGAAGTTTTGGTTTTTGGCCCCAATGTGCATCACTTTACATTTGTTTACGTTGAAACGCATCTGCCATTTGGCTGCCCATTCCCCCAACTTGGAGAGATCCTTCTGGAGCTCTTCACAATCCTCTCTGGTTTTCACCACCCGGAAAAGTTTTGTGTCATCTGCAAACTTGGCCACCTCGCTGCTTATCCCTGTCTCTAAGTCATTTATGAATAAGTTGAAAAGCACGGGCCCCAAGACAGATCCCTGGGGCACTCCACTTTTCACCTCTCTCCATTCTGAAAATTGCCCATTTACCCCCACTCTCTGTTTCCTGGCCCTCAACCAATTCTGGATCCATAAGAGGACCTGCCCTCTTATTCCCTGATTGTGAAGTTTCTTCAGCAGCCTTTGGTGGGGGACCGTGTCAAACGCCTTCTGAAAATCCAGGTATATGATATCCACAGGTTCACCCACATCCACGTGCCTGTTGACCTTTTCAAAGAATTCCAAAAGGTTTGTGAGGCAAGACTTACCCTTACAGAAGCCATGCTGACTTTCTTTTAGCAGTACTTGTTCCTCTATGTGTTTTAGGATTTTATCTTTGATAAGGCTTTCCACCATCTTACCTGGAACAGACGTTAGGCTGACCGGCCTGTAGTTTCCAGGGTCCCCCCTTCTCCCTTTTTTAAAGATTGGCGTGACATTGGCTATCCTCCAATCCTCTGGCACCGTGGCCGTTTGAAGGGACAAGTTGCATACTCTAGTTAAGAGGTCAGCAACTTCGTTCTTTAGTTCCTTAATAACTCTTGGATGTATACCATCTGGGCCTGGTGACTTATTTATATGTAGTTTATCAATTTGATCTAAAACATCTTCCTTATTCACCATTATCTGCTTTAATTCCTTAGTTAGGAAGGGCTGTTCGGGCTGTGGTATCTGCCCAAGTTCTTCTGCTGTGAAGACGGACGCAAAGAATTCATTTAATTTCTCTGCAATCTCCAAGTCCCCTTTTATCTCCTCTTTCCCTCCCTCACCATCCAGCGGGCCAACCGCCTCTCTGGCAGGTTTCCTGCTTCTAACATATTTGAAGAAGCTTTTATTATTCCCCTTTATGTTGCTAGCCATGCGTTCCTCAAACGCTTTCTTGGCCTCCCGTATCACCTTCTTACTTTTCTTTTGCCAGAGTTTATGTTCCTTTTTATTCTCCTCACTGGGGCAAGACTTCCATTGACGGAAAGAAGCTTCCTTGCTCTTTACAGCTTCTCTAACTTCGTTTGTCAGCCATGCAGGTACCCTCCTGGACCTTGTTGAACCCTTCTTTCTTTGCGGTATACACTCCCGCTGGGCGTCTACTACTGTCACTTTAAACAGCCTCCACGCAGCCTGGAGGGATTGGACTCTTTTTACCTTCCCTTTCAATTTCTTCCTAACTAGCCTCCTCATCTGAGGGAAATCTCTGCATCTGCATCTGAGGGATTTGCTCTGCACTCTTTCCTGGACATGCATGGCAAAACCAATCGCAGCATGGTCACTGTTCCCCAATGGCTCAGTAACACATACATCCCTCACTAAGTCCCGAGTGCCACACAATATTAAATCCAGAGTCGCCTGTCCTCTGGTCAGCTCCATGACTAGCTGCTCTAAGGCACAGTCATTCAACACATCAAGGAATCCGGTCTCTCTTTCTTGACCAGAGCAGCAGTTGACCCAGTCAATATGAGGATAATTGAAGTCCCCCATGATTACAATCCTGTCTCTCTTGGTCACTGCCCTGATTTGTTCCCTCATTTCAAGGTCACCTTCAAGTTTTTGGTCGGGAGGACGATAGCACACCCCCACTATTACATTGCTCTTACGGCCTGGTAGTTTAACCCACAGTGACTCCACGGAGGAGTCCGGCCCACCTTCAGTTTCTACTCTGCTGGATTCTATCCCTTCTTTGATATAGATGGCCACCCCTCCGCCAACACGCCCTTCCCTGTCCCTCCTATAGACTTTATAGCCTGGAATTGCAGTATCCCACTGATTCTCTGCATTCCACCAGGTTTCCGTTATACCTACTATATCAACGTTTTCCCTAGCCACCAAACATTCCAGTTCCCCCATCTTTGCTCGGACACTTTGGGCATTCGCATAATAACACCTATATATGGGGTTCTCTAAGGAGGGACTGTTTTTTGATCCCTTTCCCCCTCCTCTCTTTGTACTGGACAAACTATCACTTACACTCAGGTTTGACGTTCTAATTCCTACTCCTCCATTGCTCTTTGGTACTCCTCCACCCTCCTCTTCCCGTAGGGATGAGGAGTTCCGAACCGGACGCCACTCGGCTCCTGTCGGCTTTCCCCCAGGGATCAGTTTAAAAGCTGCTCTGCCACCTTTTTAATATTAAGCGCCAGCAGCCTGGTTCCATTTTGGTTCAAGTGAAGCCCGTCCCTCTTGTACAGGCCTGGCTTGTCCCAGAATGTTCCCCAGTGCCTAACGAATCTAAACCCTTCCTCCCGACACCACCGTCTCATCCACGCATTGAGACTCCTGAGCTCCGCCTGCCTAGCTGGCCCTGCACGTGGAACTGGTAGCACTTCTGAGAACGCCACCTTGGGGGTCCTGGCCTTCAGCGTCCTGCCTAGCAACCTAAATTTGGCTTCCAGGACCTCCCGGCTACATTTCCCCACATCGTTGGTGCCAACATGCACCACGACCGCTACCTCCTCCCCAGCACTCCCTACCAGCCTATCTAGACGAGACGTGATGTCCGCAACCTTCGCACCAGGCAGGCAAGTCACCGTGCGGTCCTCACATCCGTCACAGACCCCCCTCTCTATATTCCTAACTATAGAATCGCCCACAACAAGGAGACCACGACCCCCCTCCCGCCGAGGAGCATCCTTAGTGCGACTGGATGCGGGCTCATCACCGGAAGAAGGGGCCCCCGCTGGGGGATCGATTCCCTCTGTTCCAAGCTGACGTCCTCCAGCCCTGAGACTCCTTTCCCCAGCAGCTGAGGAGCTGCCTGGCTGAGAATGGGACGAAGCCTGCAAGTCCCCGGAAGTCTCACCATGAACCCTCACTACCTGTCTATGCTTCTCCAGGTTGGCAACCAAGGCCTCTAGGGAGCAGACACGTTCCCTGAGTGCCTGGAGCTCCTTGCACCGAGGACACACCCACGACTTATGCCCCAGAGGCATATAGTCATACATGTGGCACTCTGTACAAAACACTGGATAGCCCCCACCCAACTGCTGGCTGTCTGGCTCCATCTCTGTATTTATTAAGGGATGAACTGCCCTGCTTCTCAGAGAAAGGGCAGGGTCTGGGGCCCTGGCTTCCTCGCCCTGCTGCTTCACTCGCACAGATGCGTAACGCGCTTTTACCTGGCACTTGGTCGCGGACGAGGCACTTCGTCGCAGGACAGCACTCGCTGCTCGTGTCCACTCGCTTGGAACTGCTCTGCTATATACAGGAGGTTCACCCTAACAGGTGAGCGGCAGCCCGCCCGTTGTGTTCCGGTCCGTTTCGCCGTCTTCCCCGCCCCCGTGGGGGCGGGAAAGACAGCGAAACGGACCGGAACGCAACGGGCGGGCTGCCGCTCACCCGTTCCTCCCGCCCAGCATTCCGGCTGAATGACAACGCTGGTCTTAACCCTAAATGTTCATGCTTACCTGGCATACAAAATCTCTTTTTGAGCAAGGTGTAGCCTGATAGCAAGCAAGGTGTAGCCTGATAGCAAGGTGTGGCTGATAGCAAGGTGTTGAGCCCTGTGTGTGTGTGTGTGTGTGTGTGTGTGTGTGTGTGTGTGTGTGTGTGTGTGTGTGTGTGTGT
>JAJKFI010000032.1:4835605-4854273 GCA_029204185.1 Lerista edwardsae
TGTGTGTGTGTGTGTGTGTGTGTGTGTGTGTGTGTGTGTGTGTGTGTTAGGGAAAATACTCTTCCTTCAATGTGCTGTACATTGAGCATCATACTCTTGAATTTGATAACTTTCACAGGTTATCCCACCCGTTCAAAGGTGTAGACGTTCATCACCACCTGCTAGGCTGTGTTTTTTACTATCTTTCTCTAAAGTTTAGGGCCCCCTTTTTTTTCTTTTTTGGGGCAAGGAATTGGATGCAGGGATGCCTAATAAGCTGCTCAAAACAATAAAGGGAACACTTACACAACACATCCGAGATCTGAGTGAACGAAATATTCCTATTAAATACTTTGTTCCTGACATAGTTGAATGTGCTGACAACAAAATCACATAACAATCATCAATGGAAATCATGTTTATTAACCCATGGAGGTCTGGGCTTGGTGTCATACTCAAAATTGAAGTGGAAAAACACACTACAGGCTGATCCAACTTCGATGTAATGTCCATAAAGCAAGTCAAAACGAGGCTCAGTAGTGTGTGTAGCCTCCACGTGCCTGTATGACCTCCCTACAACACCTGGGCATGCTCCTGATGAGGTGGCGGATAGTCTCCTGAGGGATCACCTCCCAGACCTGGACTAAAGCATCCGCCAACTCCTGGACAGTCTGTGGTGCAACGTGGCGCTGGTGGATGGAGCGAGACATGATGTCCCAGATGTGCTCAATTGGATTCAGGTCTGGGGAACGGGCGGGCCAGTCCATAGCATCAATGCCTTCATCTTGCAGGAACTGCTGACACACTCCAGCCACATGAGGTCTAGCATTGTCTTGCATTAGGAGGAACCCAGGGCCAACCGTGCCAGCATATGGTCTCACAAGGGGTCTGAGGATCTCATCTCGGTACCTAATGGCAGTCAGGCTACCTCTGGCGAGCACATAGAGGGCTGTGCGGCCCCCCAAAGAAATGCCACCCCACACCATTACTGACCCACTGCCAAACCGGTCATGCTGGAGGATGTTGCAGGCAGCAGAACGTTCTCCCTGGCGTCTCCAGACTCTGTCACGTCTGTCACATGTGCTCAGTGTGAACCTGCTTTCATCTGTGAAGAGCACAGGGCGCCAGTGGCGAGGTTGCCAATCTTGGTGTTCTCTGGCAAATGCCAAACGTCCTGCACGGTGTCGGGCTGTCTGCACAACCCCCACCTGTGGACGTCGGGCCCTCATACCACCCTCATGGAGTCTGTTTCTGACCGTTTGAGCAGACACATGCATGTTTGTGGCCTGCTGGAGGTCATTTTGCAGGGCTCTGGCAGTGCTCCTCCTGTTCCTCCTGGCACGAAGGCGGAGGTAGTGGTCTTGCTGCTGGGTTGTTGCCCTCCTACGGCCTCCTCCACGTCTCCTGGTGTACTGGCCTGTCTCCTGGTAGCGCCTCCATGCTCTGGACACCACACTGACAGACACAGCAAACCTTCTTGCCACAGCTCGCATTGATGTGCCATCCTGGATGAGCTGCACTACCTGAGCCACTTGTATGGGTTGCAGACTCCGCCTCATGCTGCCACTAGAGTGACAGCACCGCCAGCATTCAAAGGTCACCCAAACATCAGCCAGAACACAGAGGGACTGCGAAGTGGTCTGTGGTCACCACCTGCAGAACCACTCCTTTATTGGTGGTGTCTTGTTACTTGCCTATGATTTTCACCTGTTGTCTACTCCATTTGTGCAACAGCATGTGAACTTGATTGTCAATCGGTGTGGCTTCCTAGGTGGACAGTTTGATTTCGCAGAAGTGTGATTGACTTGGAGTGACATTGTGTTGTTTAAGTGTTCCCTTTATTGTTTTGAGCAGAAATTTAGTCAACTTCTTTCCTTTTCTTTCAAGTGAAGCCTGTGGTGTCCCCCCGCCCCCGGGACTATGTTTTCAGAGTTATTTTGTTTTTGTGTCATAAGGACAATGTTGGCAGATGGCCAGTTTTTATTAGGTATTCTTCCCTCCTGCCCTCCACCACTATTGATTTTAATTGTTATGGAGAAGTTAATTGAGAAATAGGAAATTTAGGCGCATCCTCCTGTGTGAATAATTCTACTATTGCTTGTTTTATTGATTTTTGTATTTGAACGATGTTTCTTTTTTACTTTGGTGCGTTTCCACTCAAAGTCAGAATATAATTATTTTTAATAAACTTTTTTGCATTTGTAAACATTGCCATATGCAAATTAAGAGCAAATGTGTCTGTCCATCCCCATTGGAAAACAAAGCATTCTAGGGTGGACTAACCCAGCACAATAATATAATGCCTGCATTTATCCACCATTTCATAGAATACTTCTTTAGTATAAATAAGCATTTAGCTAAAATCCTTAGAAACACTTTAAAAAAAATTATAGAGCCAAATTGAAACTCCAAATATGTCCTAATATTAAATGAGGGGGGGGGCAAACTATTAGTCTTCCTTCCTCCTCTACCAATGATCTCTTGCTCTCATTGTCCTAGGATAAAGCTATGCATGTCTTCCCAGTATGCCCATTGAATTCAATGCAATGTCCCCTTAATCCCAGGAAAGTGTTCTTAGGATTGCAGCCTGAATATAAGAACCTACTTTAGGTTCACTTCATTTGGGGGTGTGTGTGTCATATTTGATTTGTGCTCTGCCCTTTCTCCAACTTGCCCTGGAAGTAGGTAGGGGCTGAAATATTCCAAGTTGCCTAAGTCTGTTCAGTTAGCTTCATGTATAAATAGGGATTAGAATCAAGGTTTCTTTAGCCTAAGACTAACACACTGTCTCCCACACTCATAACAATGCGTTATGTTAACATAACGAAGAGGATCATAGTAGAACCCACCATTGGTAGCTCTTTCTGGAAAGAGAAGTTTCCTCCAGTTACAGAAAGAGTGTTCTGCTCACACAAGGGGTTCTTAAGAAAGGAATTCTCAATGACAAAAAAATCTATTCCTGTAGTTTGCTTGGGCCCATCTGCAGCCTTCATAGTTGAGCATTCCAGTCCTATCCCCCCCAGCCTAGAGAATGCAGTGCTGCTGATGAAGCATGCTGCGTACTATGATGGGAGTATGCCGAGGAAGCCAGGAAAGGTAAGTAAAAATATTTTTACACCCTTCCCTATAAACTGCCAATTGCAGTCTGAGTTTCAGGGAAGGGGTATCAGGCAGGAAAAGGGGGATAGGATCATGGCATGTGCAACTGTTGTCAAAATTCACCCCTCCTACCCTTGAACCACCCCTCCCCACCCCAAGCCCCAAAGGGATTCTGAAGAGCTCCAGAAGGATCTCTCCAAGTTGGGGGAATGGGCAGCCAAATGGCAGATATGTTTCAACATAGACAAGTGTAAAGTGATGCACATTGGGGCAAAAAACCAAAACTTCACCTATAGGCTTATGGGTCCTGAGCTGCCTGTGACAGCTCAAGAGATCTTGGGGTGCTGGTGGACAATTTAATGAAGATATCGACCCAGTGTGCGGCAGCAATTAAGAAAGCCAACTCCATGCTCGACGTAATTAAAAAAGGGGTTGAGAATAAAACAGCCAATATTATCACACCATTGTACAAATTGATGGTAAGGCCACATCTGGAATATTGTGTACAGTTCTGGTTGCCACATCTCAAAAAGGACATAGTGGAGCTGGAAAAGGTGCAGAAGAGAACAACAAAAATGATTACAGGGCTGGGGCACCTCCCTTATGAAGAAAGACAGCAGTGTTTGGGGCTCTTCAGTCTAGAAAAAAGGCGCCTGAGGGGGGACATGATTGAGACATACAAAATTATGCACGTAAGGGATAGAGTTGATAGAGGGATGTTCTTCTCCCTCTCTCAAAACACCAGAACCAAGGGGCATCTGCTAAAACTGAGGGTTGGGAGAGTTAAAACAGATAAAAGGAAGTACTTTTTTACCCAGCGGGTAGTTAATCTGTGGAACTCTTTGCCACAGGAGGTGGTGATGGCATCTGGTCTAGATGCCTTTAAGAGGGGATTGGATGGATTTCTGGAAGAAAAGTCCATCGTGGGCTATAGGCCATGATGGATTGTGCAACCTCCTTACATTAGTAGTAGGCTACTTCAGAGTTCTGGGTGCAAGGGAGTGGCAGCAGGATGCAGGCATCTTGTTGTCTCATGCCTCCCTGGGGCACCTGGTGGGCCGCTGTGAGATGCAGGAAGCTGGACTAGATGGGCCTTTGGCCTGATCCAGCAGGGCTCTTATGTTCTTATGTTAAGCCTCCCCCAGGAACCCTCTTGCCACCATCTCACCTTCTCCAATGCAGGCTGGGTAAACCACTCACATGCAAATGGGGCCTCTGGTTCTTTGTGTTGGAGAACACATCAGCTGCACACCTTTTGTGGCACCACAGCAGTACTTAGATAGCAGATTGGGTTTTTCAGCTCTTGGCAGCCACCATATTGATGACAACTTAGGCCAGACTTAGCTCAGCATGAACATTCATGTTTATTTGTTCACATACTTGTGGGTTGCATTTATTTTATTATTATATTATTATATATTATTTTATCTTCCTTTATCACCTTCCATTTTTAAATGAACAAGGTGATTCACATCATAACCAAAAGAAATTAAAAGCAACATAAAAGGAACAACCAGATATGGGAAGGCTGTCAGTGGGCAATTCTGGCGCTACCAAATAATTGACAGGAAATGGGCCATGTTCCGCATTTTCCATGTGAATGGTTAAAAGAGAAACCAGTATGGTTTTGGGTTTCCTCTTCTACATTTCTTAGTCTTTTGCTGTGATTTAGAGCGCAATCCTAACCTGGAGTTAGGCTGGCACATTTAGGCCAGCGAAGTTTGGCTGGCGCAAGGTCCACAGTAAAGCGCATTTGGACCACTCTTGGAGTCAGGGAGGATGGCTCATATCTGTGTGTTGGCCTCTATGACTCCGAGAGTGGTCCAAACGTATTTTATGTTGTCCCTTGTGCCGGCCAAACTTTGCTGGCCTAACTGTGCCGGCCTAACTCCAGGTTAGGATTGCACCTTTATTAAAGGACTTCAGGATCTGAGCACCATAGCTCATGCAAGATCATACCTCTATAATTTCAATAGAATTGGTATAAATGAACAACTTAACAAGTTACCAAACTGAATCCAATACTAACAGAGATTAGGGATCTTAGCATGTTTCAGTACGAATGCACTAAAATTCAGTGAGTGTTGGAACTATAATGTTTAGATCTGCCAGGGTACATTATGAGTTGCATCCCAGGAAAGTTGATCATGACAAAACGCTGCTGAAATAAATGCGAGTAGTTATGGCTATCTTAAATCTTGTTAATTTCAATGTGTTTCATTCATGGCAATTTTTCTTTTCTTTACAATTACTCAATGTAACATTGTAGAATACAAAAGGTGACAACCGAGGGGTTATGATTTCCATTGGCCTGTTAGAGAGATAGTGTATATATTATATAACTAGAGTCCCCAAAGTTTGTATGATGTCAGTCCTTTGTAATTTGAGTTGGAAGAAACGCTATGTGAAATCATATGTAGCAATTAAATAGTAGGAGTGTTGAAATGGGAGGAGTGTTAGGAGTTCTGGTGCCACTGAATATTTGAAGGGAATGGCCCAGGTTAAGCCTTTTTCATGTGAATGGTTAAAGGACTCCAATTCATAAAGCTGCCAACTGGGCAGAACCTTTCCTCCTGCTTTCCAGAGAGCCGGTATGTTTGTTTGCATTCCAAACAAAATGTCTATCTAAAGCTATGAGCTAAAATAGTCAATACTGGTCACGACTGGCATGTACACAGTAGCCACAGAAGACTCCATGCCTGTTCCCTAAATGGCATCAGTGTGCCAAGTTTGTGTTACAAGCCAGCTCATAAACATACACAATCACCACAGTCATCAGCTACACCTCATTCCTAGACACGGTGCTCTAAATGTTTACACATGGCTTCCAAACCAGTACTCCACCTCCCCTCATCACAACACTACTTGGTATTTGACCCAGCAACCTGCCAGCTGGTTCACCTTTGGAAAAGAACATGGTTTGGAAAGATCTGTGGGGCATCTGAGCTTACACTTCCATTGGAAGTTCAGAATCATGTGGACTCTACCCATATATAACTTTGACTCCCCTGTTGATATTGCGGGGCAGTTTCTGCCACCATCTGTTGCAGGAAGTCTAGCCGTGAATTGTCTTTATTAGGTATATTTTTGTTTGGGATTGAAACGTATTTTTTCTTCTCCTTATGAGACTAATTTGAAAAGCAGAAAGCACCGCATCATTAGACTCTGTTAGTGCACAGGCTAAAGGTTACTCTTTCCTCCTTTCCCGGGGTACTTCAGAAACAAAGCATTGTCATAGCAACTGCTACTGGTGCTCCCTAGATAAGGCGTGCAGGAGCCCTCAGTGCCAGCAGAGGAGAAGGTTCTTGCTCCAGTGAACACTGCCTCCGTATCGCACCTATCCCAGCTCCACTGGTTGGTAAGTTCTTCAGTACTTTTGCTGGGGGGGATATTTTTCCCTAAAGAAACGGAAAAAAAACTATATATCTGCCTGGAAGATGATAGTAGCAAAGGTCACAGCTCAGCTACCCTGGAAAGGAGAGTTAAAGCTCGCAGACAGATGATTCTATCTGGAAAGCACTGAAAACTGATTGAACTGTGAACAAAGAGAAGTTGATGCCATGCACTTTAAAGAGAAAAAATATCAATCATCTGAGTGTTATTTTCAGTTTGATCTGCATCCCTTGCTGTGGTGTTTGGATTTCAGGTTGCTCAGTTCAATCCTGAGCACATGTATGTGCAAGTCAGTACCAGTGTAAGTGAAATGAATTTACACTGTTTTAGATTGTAGTCCTAAACACACATATACCAGTAAATCACAATTTGATTCTGTGAAGTTTTTACTTGGAAGGAAGTTCCACTGAGTTCAAAGAAAAAAAATCTGATTTGATGTACGCATATAAGATTGCAGCCTACAATCTCACACATAGTTGCCTCAGAGTAAAACCCACAGGACTCAGTGGGCCATACATACAGTAGCTTCAATTCTGCTGTTTAGTATTGTAGTGTAAATCAGCTTCAAGTGGCAGCATTTTAGCTTAATTCACATGCATCTATAACAATATTTAGCATGCCTACTCAAAAGTAAGCCCCACTGAGTTTAATTGGACTCATTTGCAGGTAAGTGTGTATGCATTCTTATAGAAACTTTGCTATGAGTAAGCCCCATTGAAAAGAATGGGATTTACTTTTGTGGTGTAAGTGCTCTTTTGCTTCTAAAAGTAGGACGGTGTGATCCATAACCCAATGAAGCTTCAAGTAATTATTCAGAGTAATGTTAATTTACACCAGTGCAAAAGATTCAACAAAATCATAGAGACTTAACATCCAAGTAAATATGTTTAGGATTGGGGTACTATTTAAATTTTAAATCAATGGGATTAAATCAGGTTAAAAGAATTCCCGTTTAATAGGTGAGTCTCATATTTCCCAAAGCACGTTAACCATTTCAAGAATAGACACTTTTTTTAAGTTAGAGAAAGCATCACATTTTGTCCTAGTTTATGGATGCTTTCCCTTACAAAGACTAATCCAAAGTATATTATGATGTGTACAGATGATTTTTAAAAAATTTTCTTTTAATCTCTTCTAGAAAATGTTTAGATGAGACTACCTTAAATCATTGTTGTTCACTATATGGAAAATATATATTTGTATTCCATGACTTACCAAATGTCTACTGCACAAAGAAATAAAACAATAGTAGGCTTTTAACTATGTATGTTCTCATTTTCAGACAGTTTATAAGTTTAGTTTTTCACGAAGGAATCATTTTGCTTTTATAGAAAATTTTGAAAATTCTACATGGTTCTAAAAATATAGATACGTATAGGTAAAATACTATAAAATTCAATTTAAAGGTTTCTGAATTCTATTTTAGAAACCATTGCCACAATGCTATCAGATTATAGCTAAAACGTAAGATAGTTCCATCCCCCATTTAAGGTCCCCTGGAGAATCTACAATTAATTTGTCTTTGTACTTGCCATGCATCATCCATTTGTCTCTGGAAAGATATTGTACATGATTATGTCAAACAGAAGAATTGCATACCAAATCACAAATAAAAGTAAGGGCCCAATCCTATGGCAGCAGCACATGGGACAGTGGTGCCAAAACTGCCGCCACTGTATCCTGCAGGGCCAGAGCAGCAGCTGAAGGTCTCCTCAGGGAAAAGGAACATCGGTTCTCTTGCCCCATGTAGAGTCTCAGCAGCCCCAATTGGTCTACTTGGAGCTCTGAGGAGACCTGGATTGAGCTCCAAGGATTGGGTTTAGTTGTAGAATGTGGCAGCAGCTTCTACCACTGTCCCCGCCCCCTTCTGGACATGAACCACCCTCCAGACTGCCCTCCCCCACCCTGTTTAGCCCCTCCCTGTTTCCCCCCACCTTCCCATCCCAAAACGTCTCCCTGCCACCCAGCAGGGACACTTAGTGGTGTGCACTCCTTTCCAGTGTCTTGCCGGCATGGAAGCCCAATGCCAGCTGGCACTGGCTTCTCCACCGTGGTGCTCATTGCATGCTGGTGGTGAAGTGCCTTACAGCACTTTTTTGACAGAAGTGGCCAGAGCAGCGCACGGGTCACAGGCACTGTCCTGTGTTGGATTGGGCTGTAAACTGAATTAATCAGTTTGTAGACTTAACAATGGGGTGAAAGTTGCGCCACTAAAAAGTTAGGCCTAAATAACACCTTTGGATATGAACGTTGTTTCTCATCTTTCCAATAATTCTAATAAAATATGGGCATTTTGAAGTGTGCTATTATTCTGCACAATTAAGTTAATTGTTTTGCAGAATTAGGACATTTTGGGCAAGTAGCAGCACGTTACTGTAAGAGAGAATTCATACATGAGAAAGTAAAAAATCTACCAGAAAAGGAATATGGTAGGACACCGCAAGGGAAGGAAGGGCCCAAAACTTGTGTTTCTAGAACTTGTACACTTTTTGCAGACATTGTGAGCAAACTTTTATGTGCATTTCTATTATAGTGAGGACAAGAACTTTGCTTTTTAAAATGCGAAGATAAATTCAAATAGCATGACATATACCAGTCAATGCACAGAAATTGCATGTGCAGTTTTGTACATAGCCTACCTTTTAGCTAACTCTGAATGGCTGCTGATGCAGAAATATGGTATCTTCCAGTTGAAATTAGCAAGCTTCTGATCTCTGACTCATGGGAGCCAGAGTCACATTTTAACTGGTCAGACATCACATTTCTGGTGGAATGTGTGGCAAATGTGTTAAATTGAACTTCATATGGATTTACGTCTTTACAAGGCCAGAATGGACTGGAAAGATTATGGTGGCTTTGTTATGAATTAGCAGTTGGGCTATTTTCCTCAGTCCTAAACTCCCTTACTGATGAACTTGGAAGATAAAAGGGATCCACAGAAGAGCTATATCATTACAAGTTATGTGGACAGGAGAGCAATTGTAGGGGCTTTCCTTTTCTTCTCTAGGAATGTTGGGAGCATAAAGGAGGACAAAAGGCTGATGTCTCTCTTGCTTGTAATTACTACAGCCTGCTCACTACTCCCTTCCAGGCCTCCAGCTGTTTCCCTTGCCTTCTGGAAAGCTGTAGGATTACAACTCAGGTTTTAGCTTGTGCATATGTACAGCAGGCCATGAACTCTATAAAATATGCATAGCTGCTACTTACAGAGTGATGGTGCATCAACAATAGACAGGAGGTGTTCCCCACAGGCACACACAAATCCATATTTGCTTTGGAATCATTATAATATTTTATATCAGTCCTGGAAGGCAAAACAGTTTGTTATCTAGTCGCACAGGTGGGAAGCAAAGACTGTCCAAGATTGCAGTCCATCATACAATAGAAGATTTTAAAAAACCACAATATAATGTGAACCATCATTGTCCCTGTCATGGGATTATTTCTTTTTTGCCTTAAGCCACTGTACTGCAAATGTCCTTGTACACCCCAACGTATTGAGCTGGTCAATATATATTCAGAACCCTTGTTGGGAAGTCATTAAAAATTAAAGAAGACTATAGGCATAATATTTAAAAATGAGCTCCCAACAGGGTCTATAGCAATGGTGCAAGTAGAAATCACAGATGTGTCTATCAGGGAACTGAATGCACAAGTATATATCAGTTCATTTCTCATCTTGTTAATATATAGTCAAAAAAATTGCTTTTTTTCCTATGCAAAACTGCTCTAGAGTTTCAAAAGGGAAAGACTTATTGATGATTGCATGGGCAATAAACCAGGCAGTACGTGCTATGCACTACCATAATCTGTTATAAACTTGTAGTATCTTTTTTCAGAACTGTGACTTTCAAAAGAAAGACATTTCAATCAAATGCGCTTTCACAGTGCCCCTAATATTGCTAAATAAATAAATAAATAAATGTCTTTTTCAGGCGAAGAATTGTATGTGAGTTGGCCTGTGACCAAGTATTTATCATTTACAAGAGTATTTACTATTTATAAGAACCATTTTTAAGAGCCAGGTCATTCACAAGATCTTCTGTTGTCTAATGGAACAAATGGGAGAGGCAAGAGAAACTGCCCAAAGCACGGTATTTTCCAGCTGTTTGTATTTATCAGGGACAGTCCCTGTTTTCTGACACTATCCTTATCGTGCTTTTTCGAGAGACCTTGGAGAGTGCTTTTAAAAAAATATATTATGTGTGCCACAATTTCCGTTCTTCAGAAAACTGGCCTTTAAGTAACTTCAGGAAATGAAAGCTTTGCATGGAAGGACAAAGTCAGGTCACATGACTTGACCCAAGCTTGTGTTTTGGCACTCCAAACACAAGTGTACTCCTTCTCTTTCATTTCCACCCTTCCCCACCCACTCCACTATGAAGACCTATCAGGGCAGTGAATGTGTTTGAAATGCAGCTATTCTATAATGAAGTACATTCAGTCCTCATTATCTGCTAGGGTTAAGTTCCTGGAAAACCTCATGGATAGCAAATTCGCAGATAATGAATCACTGATCCTAGGGGATCAATAGAGTTTGGTGCAAGGGGTACCTTATCTGCTATCAGAGAAGAATCCTCAGGAAGCCAGCAGAGTACTGCAGGAAGTGCCAAAAGATCTCTGGACACTGCAGAGACCTTCCAGAGATCGCAGGGATCTTCAGAATGGCAACTGCCACCAGCATGGACCCCATAAACATGGCGGGTAGATGCTTCTGCTGGCCATTTTAAAAGGGTCAGTGCTGGCTGCAGGTGCCATTTTGAAGGTCTCTGCAGCCTTTGGAAGATTTCTGCATAGTGGATAATGAGGATAATGAAGAAAGTAGCAATTCTGCCCCTTGCAGATAAGCGAGGTCACAGATAGTGAGGTCGCATATAAAGGAAACTGGCTGTACAACCAAATGTGGGATTAAAAACACTCCTAAACTGGATGCTTGTTGGCCTGGTTAGTGTGGAAGCCAACTGCTGCCCTGGCTGCAGCAAAAAAAAAAAAGTGAATTACAGTACACAGGAGAAAGGCAAGAGCCTTCTGCAATGTGAAAGAGTAGGACAGCGATGTGCTCAAACAGGAAGCCTTGCTGTTAGAGGGTGGTATCCAGTGCTGTCATCTACTCTCTCGCAAGCCGGAACGCTGGGCGGGACTTGAGTGATTGACAGCCGGTCGACTCACTTCCGGTTTCTTCGCGCGCCCCGCGCGGCTTTCCCTCGCCTCGGAGGGAGCGCCTGCTCGCCAGGGGGGATGGGTGGGGGGCGCGCCGGGTGCCTGGGCGAGCAGGCGCCCCCTCCGAGGCGAGGGAAAGCCGCGTGGGGCGCGCGAAGAACCCGGAAGTGAGTCGACCGGCTGTCAATCACTCAAGTCCCGCCCAGCGTTCCGGCTTGCGAGAGAGTAGATGACACCACTGGTGGTATCCCAAAAAGTTAGCCATGACTAAGCACTTCTGAAATTGATGAGATGGGTTAATTGTGCTTAACTCAAATCCCATCAATTTCAATGGAGCAGTCATGATGACATATCTTGGATACAACTACTTGTATTCCGTTGTATACAACTACTTATGATTCAGTTGGCCTCATCCATGAGGCCAACTGAGTCAGTTGCCTCAGGCAGCACGGCACCCATTTCTGTCTGCCTACTTGCCTCTACGGCTTCTCCTTCCACTCCTTGGATTAAGAAAGGAAGGGGGGCAGAAATGAAGAGGAAATGTGGAGAAGAGACTTCTGATCTAGAAGTGCTGCGAATGGGAGGAGTGGAGGTTGATACATCATCAGACAAGAGGGTTAGCGGTGAGCATGCTCAAGACTTCTGCAGGCTCAATACAAGACTTCTGCAGACTCAGGAAGTCTTGGGCTGGCCCTGACTATGCCCTTAACCTCATCAATGAAACGTTGGTGGGCCTGAAGTCACTGGGCCACTGAACATGTTGCTCTGCCACTCATCAGCATTTGCTTTTTAAAAATCAAAATGAGGGTCAAACTTCATGCCTTACTGAGTTCCATCTAACTGCATTTGTTTTGTTTTTTCATGATAAGCATGCACAGGAGGAAAACAATTGAGGGAGGCAGAGGTTAAGTGGAAAGACAGCCAGCATGGAAAGAGTTAAGCATTTTGTTCCTCACCTGCATGTTCTTCACTCAAAACTTCACCTCCTGTGAAAAAGGGGGGTTAGGAAAATTTACATAGAACTCTTACTAAAGTCTGGCTTACCCAAGATAAGCAGAGCAAGAAAACGGAAATGAGTGGCCTGCCAATGCACAGCACCAAGAAGCACCAAACGAGAGGTGCCTCAAAATGGAGGATGTTTTCTTTCTGATCCCAGTGGATCTTCATATGCCACTTTTGTTGGATAAAATGCCCTTCCACTGGCTTTCAACAAGCTGTTTAAAAAAAAACCAGCCTAAACATAGTGCACCAAGGATGGAGGCGGGGGGGGGGGACAAACGCATGATGGGGACAAAGCAGATGGGGCAAAATCACCCTCCCATACTACAAAATTGTCACATTTCAATGGGCCCCATATACTATTTATTCTTTTACAAACCTCCCCACTGGGCCACATTGTACATGGGCAGCCAATCCGAGCTAGTAATTAGGCCACCAGAAAGCTCCTTCCAGTGGCATGACATACTTGGCGGCTGTTACAAATGTGACACTGCCAGAGTACATGGCCTGGCCACGTCTGCAAGCGGCGAGCGGTAAGGTCTGCGCAGCGACAGACGCTGGAACCCACAGCCTGAGGTAAAGCTGTGAAGGTGCTGGGAGGGGCTGGACAGGGCAGGGGATGGATGAAATGGGGTGGGGAGGAGGGTGGAACAGGTCCACAAAAGGGTTGGGTTTTGTGGCAGAGGTGCCTGACAAATCCTTACCCCTTTCCTGGGCCAGATCTGCCATCGGGTAATGTGGAGTTGCCTCTACTTGCCTCAGCAATACTGCTATCAAGTAGACACATGAGGCCACCATTGGCCTTCCCTTGTATTGGGCAAGGGAACAAATGTTCCTTACTCTGAGGAGGCCTCAACTTGCCAAAATTTGCTGTGGGATACGGTGGACCACAGTTGGCACTGCTGCATGGGGAGTTGCACCATTAGACTTACATTTAGTTTGGCCTTATATTAGGCATCAATGTGCTGCAGCCGATACTGAAGCTTACATCAGCATAAAAGCACAATATTACTGCCTTCACTTCAAGTATACAAGTCTATACTGAAACTAACAAACTCCTGTTAGAAACCCAGTGTTACGTTTCATAAAAAGTGTTTTCTAAAAATAGTTGACAGACATTTTTAAAAAAGCACCTTATAATCCTGAATAATGTCTGTCACTAGGAAATCAAGGGCCCTGATCACACTTTGGCCTGTTGGACTTTGTATTTGGATATCAGTCAATAAAGCTATTAATCATTCTTTCATTAATTATTTGCTTATGAAAGGATAATTGCATCAAAGGTCATACTATGAGTGAAAAATCTACAGAATTATGCACATGGGTTGTTTCAACTTGCCTTCTGAAACTTTAGAAAACTCTGTGAGGTTTTATTTTTTTAGAGAGAAAATGTATCTAAAGGCATCATGGTCTTTAATAGTACAGGTAGATAAAGTATGTATGTAGACAATTTCTAAGGGTTAGTCTCTAGCTGTAAAACAGCAGACTTACATTACTTTAAAGACAAATTTGCTTATCATTAAAGTAACTATACAAATTATTATTCCAATTATAAAAGTAGTATTGTTCTGCCTTTTTAAAATTGTAATCCATGAAAGTTATGTGACAGTTAAGGAATCACTATGAAGACCTATAATCACACCCATTTGTTAAGTTTCTTATTATAGTATTCGTTTTGGTAGTGATTCCAGCTGCATGACAGTGCAAATCCCTCAGTATTGAAATGAAATTATGGAAGATTTTTTTCTAGTTGGATTTCAGCCTATCATTCTACTGGCAAAAGCACCAAAAACAGGAAAAGAGTCGCAGCCTTAAGAGTTGACCCTCGATCAAGTTAAGCCCCCCATCATTACATAGGAACAACAGGGAAAGGGAAAATCTCCCAGTATTTAAAGTCGTCATCACAGATAGGGGCACATGTGTCATTTATGACTTATTTGAGCCCTTTTCTTAGACAATGTATTTATTTTTCACATTTTATTTTTCACCACCCTCCAGGAAGCTCAGGGCTGTGTACCTGCTTCCTTCCTTTTGACTGTTCAGACACACCCAGGAGCCTTCACAGCTGAGCGGGGTTTTGAACTTGGATCTTCCAGGTCTTCTACCAGAACCACTGCACAACCCTGGCTTTCAGATTGCCTGTAGACTACATTGAAGGAACAAAAGTGACAACACACAGGCCACTGAAATATTGGGAGGGTGTTCATTAGAAAATTATTATTAGAGAGAAGCAGAATGAGAGAGATAGAAAAAAAAGGCTGAATAGCTAGGACAGCTCTGCACAGCTTGTGACACACCGGATATGGATGGTGATCCTTCTAGGGGTTGGGTAAACCTCTTGTTTGGGATTTGTGAGTGGTGGGCTATGTACTTATACACGAGCATATGATAGCCATATCCTGCCTATACATCATTAATTGTTTGGTTTTTTCAGTGCTTCTGAAGAAAGCCCTCTCCAGTGATGTCAACTGAATTTGTGCAAGCATCACATGATATCTCCGAAGACAGATTGGATGGGCGAGATACCCACTGTAGCCACTTAGGTCAGTATTCTGAAGGTGATGTCAGTGCCTGCTGTTAGAGAAAGATCTCTGCATCATTAAGACTGGTCCCCTCCCCCACCCCCACTCCTTATCCCCTCAGCAAAACAAGGGCTCCTTGTGAAACATGATAGACTGTGCCTTCTGGTGACACATTTGATGCCAGATGGAGAGGCAACGGGTGGGGCTGCGTCAGTTTTTGTGTGTCTGCTGGGCTCAGCATATCAAATATTAGACCAAGCTCTAGGGAGAAATTAATTAAAGAAGAGGAAGAAGAAAGTGGAAGGAGAAAAAAAAAACACTTCCACTTTTTTTCTTTTAATTTGCCTATAATGTGGCCCACAAAAACTTTTCTTACAACATTTTAAATGTTATCTAGAGATAGGATTACCAAATACAAACTGGGACAGAGTGCCAATACCTTTAACCATTGTACAGAAGAGGGAATTAGGGCAGGTGCAGCTCATCGTGGAAGGGCTTCAATAGCAGCACCTGCCAAAATTCCCTCTTTTGTACAATGGTTAAAGGTATAGGCACTCTGTCCCAGTTTGTATCTGGTAACATTATCTAGAGAGAATTAAAATGTTACCTCAGATCAGTGGTGTCATTCAAATAATTTAGGAACAGGAACTCACTTTTGAGTTAAAATTCAAATGTTAAAAAAAAAAACCAAAAAAAAACCCGGAAGCAGCCACAGAGCCCGTTAGGATCCGGAACGCCCGTTCTGGTCCGTTCCCCCTGAATGACATCACTGCCTCAGATCCTTTTTTCCCTCCCCTTTTCACCTCTGAACTGCATTGAAAACCATTCCCACAGAGAGTGGCAGTGCTTTTCATCAAAATCACCAGGAGACGATGCTAGATGTGCCACTTGCACACTCACATCTCCCTTGGACCTCAGACTTGTTTACATTTCATCACCCTTATCTTACTTCACGCTCATAAAGTGTTATAAGTTTACTGAGCTAGATACACAGGACTGACCCATTCACAGGGCCAACTAAAGCAGTTGCCTTAGGCAGTAGGTTGCAAAGGCCCTCTCTTTCTGCCCAGTTGTCTCCCCTGAACTCCCTGGATTGGAAAAGCAAGAAGGGGACAGAGGAGGAGAGGAAATGAGGATGGGAGGGGAGAGCTGAGGGAGGCAATGGCAGGGTGGCAGAAGCAGAAGCTGGCATATCATCAAGTAACAGGAGGAGCAGTATTTGGCAAGCAGGCGTCAGGAGATCTTGATTTGGCTCTGCAAACACAAACACTTGTCGCATATGCTCAGAAGTCCAACATGGAAACAAGATGGTTTCAAGAAGACTCTTAACATCAGATTTGCCTAACTCATTTTGGATCTGTAGTTTAAACAGTAGTTGGGTAATTCCCACAATTCTTTTGCTCTATGTAACGACTAGCATGAAAACCATCTTTTGAGGTGGCGAAATCTTCCCCCTCCCCCAGATGTCTTGCCCCATCAATTATATGTCAACCTTTTAGGGAACATGGTTGTTTCCTTGCAATACACATTCCCTGCCCTCCTCCACCCCCCACCCCCACATTTTTACTAGTGGTCTGAATTTATTTTTTCCCTCTGCAACTTTTTTCAGTGTTTTCATGAAACATAATTATATTAAATTGTATTTTGAGGAAAATATCAGCCTTGTGAGGAGCTCATGTCCAAAGCTGACTTGCTTTATTTATTTGCTTATTTATGCTCATTGCTATGTTTCCTTTTCAAAAATGCAGATGATCTTTCGGAACAGTTGCTTAAAAGCTGCGAACTCAACAAGATACCAAGAAAGGGGAAGACTCTTCAAGTCTCCCAGAAAGGTGAAATGGAACAGAAAAAACCGAAGAGAAAAGATACACCAGCAATACACACCCCACCACCAATTGCAGGTAAGCGGTATTGATATGGTCTGTTGTTTTTTGACAGGCAAACGAACCACGAGAGTCCACTGATCCCTCCATTGGCTTAAAAAGTGAGTATCAAGATACCTACCGCTAACACTAAACTTTCTGTACTGCTAATTATTATGTGTAGGATAGAGTAGGCCAAAGATTGATTCGGTACAAAGTATTTATTCCAGGCCTATCTTATGGCAGAAACTCCTTCCTGCCAATGGCAACAGTTGGTGCTATACACCTCCCTCGCTTCTATGTCTGAGGAGGACTATGAAATCTTAGTTTACTTCAGGCCAAGAGACTCCTTCCTATTCAAACTGCAGTATCCCTGCTTCTGTGTTTTGAGTTCTGATATGATGTTCAGCACTATCACTACATTTTTTAGGCTTATAATTTATTTTATTTTCACATTTTTATACCGCCCTTCTTCCAAGGAGCTCATGGTTCCTTCCCTCCTTTGTTTCCTTTCTCACACCATCCCTGTGACGTATAGTAGGTGAGGCTGAGAGACAGTGACTGGCTCAAGGTCAGCTGGGAAGCTTTGTGGCTTGAGTGGAGATTTGAACCTCTTCCAGGTCTATATCCAATTTACACCATCCTGGCTCTCTATCATGCTGCTTTTGAGTGGGGGAGTTATTTTTTTTTAAAACAACACAGTTGTTACCAGAAAAGTCTTACTGAACTGTTTTCGCAAGGCTTGTATTTCTAAATACAAACAGCTGGCCCAGTTCTGCTGTTATCTGTACCTAAACACCACCCCTCTTAAGGAACTGCCAACATTAAGAACAGCCACACTGGTGTTCAATATTACATCAGTGTTGATATTTAACATGCAACCCTTGTGCTGTTGCTGCTAGCAGAGGGTCTCATTTCTTCGGCAGGATGTTTTGCCTGTAACGTAATGCTGGTAGAAACATTGTTACGGTTTACATGCTAACTTCCTTTTCTAAAATGGTATTTCAACAGGCATCCTTTCAGACCACTTAATTAGAAGGTGTGACCTTTCTGAGAAGCTACCAAAGAATAATGCCAATCCAGCATTTCAAAACACTGACCAAGAACAGAGAAAACCCAGAAGAAAAACTACACCTGCAATAAATACACCACCCCTACTTGCAGGTAAGGGAAATGGCAAACAAAGCAGGAATAAATGGTTGAAGGATCATAGCATAGTTCTGGAAAGAGCTATATCCAGAGGCGTCATTCAGGCGGAATGGCCCGGTACTCCGTTCCGCTAGTTCCGCGGAGCTCCCGGGCCGCGCCGCTGTTTCGGAGGACGGGAGAGCTGCTGCTGGGCCTGCCCGCCCTCCCTTGCATCTGGAATCGCTCTAAAATGGAGCGATTCCGGCGCAGTGAGGATTGTGGGGGCGCGGCAGCCCTCCGCCATAGGGGCGGAGGGCTGTCAATCATCCGTGCGTTCCGGTAGTTGGCGCGCTCGGATGACATCACTGGCTATATCTCAAGGATTGTCTCTATATTTATGTTTCTAAAAGCTATTTTTAATTTGTTTTCAAATGTGGTGTGTGTGTGTGTGTGTGTGTGTGTGTGTGTGTGTGAGAGAGAGAGAGAGAGAGAGAGAGAGAGAGAGAGAGAGAGAGAGAGAGAGAGA
>JAJKFI010000032.1:4854283-4926138 GCA_029204185.1 Lerista edwardsae
AGAGAGAGAGAGAGAGAGAGAGAGAGAGAGAGAGAGAGAGAGAGAGATCAGATTGTAGGGGTGGTACCAAGTGGGTTATGACCCACAGTTTGAGAAACCTAATATGTTTCACTTTTCTTCTTTTCCCATTCAGTTTCCCTACCCCAGGGGTGTTTCAGCTAATTGTTCTGGACTTTACATCAAAATTATAGGGCTGTAATTCTATTCACACGTGCCTGGGACTAAATCTCATGAAACTCATTGGAGTTTTTTTCTGAGTAAACATGCCTGGGATAGTTGCCAGGTTCCTCATTCTATTTTATGCAGCAAAAAAGGGGTGCAGTTCACTACAGATCATGAGGCTGAAAGCAAAATACAATTTGAACACTCTGTGGAAGATCTTTTCGAGCATGTGCAGAGTTAACTCATTAATTAGCTTTTTGAAGGCCAACCGTTGCTGAGAAAAGCTCTCAAATTGGACCTAAGTGTCAGAAAGTCTCTAAAACTAGAAAGTGAATATAAGGAATGCCACATTTTTATGCTTTTATGTCACATGCTTTGGAAATTCATTTCCATGTCTTGGGAAGTGTGGCACTTGCCAGAGGTACTTGCCAACAAACAGACCCATCAGATTCTGAATCTGGTAGGTTGGCAGAACATCTTTGTGAGCAAATAGACAGAACATATGGTCAAAATATGGTAAGCGATATAGTATACTGGAAATTTCACAAAAGAATTAATATAGTCATCAGGTATCACCAATTAGAAGTACATGGACTTGTCATTGGAAAGGTCTCATTGTCTTATAGCAACTCACTTGACGTTTTTACACTTGGAAATGCTCAGATTTTTTTTCTTGTCATAAGTCAAATTTCACTTTTTGCATTGCCAGTCGTATTCCTACTTATACGGGCATTTGCTTCGGCATGGGAAAGGCGGGGTATAAATTCTTCAAATAAAATAAATAAACAAATAAATAATATAACATAACTTTTGGGAATAAATAGATTGCTAACTGCTAGTCTAGATGTCAAACCTATATGTTAATAAAAAGCAATGGTGTGGATGCAATGCGTTGGGATAATGGCAACGCATTAGAGATGAGATGGCAAAGCCAATGTAAGCTAACCATTTCTTGGCATGGTGACTGGTTGTCTGAGCAATCAGATATGCTTCATGATCACCACATCCTGCAAAAAAAAAAAATTGAAATGTGGGTTGAACTCAACATGGTAAACCAGACCACAATCACAACACAGTCAAAGTATTTACAAGACCATTGGCCATCCCAGAACAAGGAGGTCACAGTGGCAAGATAACCACCTCAAACTGATCATGTCAATAGACCCTTAGTGTGGCTTGGAACTGGAGCAGTATTTTCACTTCTCTGATATTTGGTTAACCACCGTGTAGGGAAGCAGGAAAAGAATAAGTAAATGAGCGCCTGTGAAACATTCCTCCACCTGAGAAGCTCCCACAGGGTTCTTTGCAGCAAAGCAAAATGAAAAGTGTCTTTTCAGTCACTTGTTTCTACTATTTATTTTGGGTCTGACTCGTGTGTGATGCTCCCCCAATGGGTACATATAATGACTTTGTTCTTATTTGCACTGCGGCTCAGTGTGTCCTTATTTTCTTCCTCCCAATAACTGCCAAAGGCATAGGAAGCAGGCAGTATCCCAGAGTGCAAACTAATACCAGTTATTGCAGTTGTTATATCCATTAATAGTTCTGTGAACACAACTGTTTACCCAAGTCAGAGAAAAGGCTGAAAATGACAGATCCCAGTTGAGTGCAAGTGTGTCTCGGTATCTGCAGATTCAGCATCCACAGTTTCAATTTATCTGTGGTTCCATGGCTCACAAGGATGACCTTTAAAAGGAAAAGTGAAGAAAACACCCAAAAATAGTCCTACCTACCTTTGAGTTGCAAAACCGCTGCGTTTTGAGGATTGCAGGCTGCCTGCAGCCCTTTCTTGTTCATATAAAATTCCTGCTTTCCCCATTGTTATCTCAGAATGCGTTGCGCTACATTCTCTTCCTGGTCATGATTGTGATACTTTCTGGGGTGACTTTGCTCAAAGCGAGGCAGTGCTATTTTTTGATGCTTTCTTCACTTTCCCTGTCTTTTCAAAGGGGGTCTCCAGTATCTGCAGATTTGCGGTATCCACGGGGTGGGTGGGTGGGGTGGGGTGGGGTGGCCACAGAAGCCAACCTGTGGCTAATGCCATTCAAGGGTTCTTATTGATGCATCCCTCCTTTAGACTGGTTTGCAGCGGTGAAGAAATCTATCTTGTGTGGATGGCAATGCTCCTTTTAATCCATGTGTAGACTTGATGAAGTGCTTCGTTATTTGAAGGATTTTTTATAGTAGGAAAGAAGACCAACTAGGAAAGGCCTAGTTGAACCTAGATAATGATCCAGCAAGCAAAGCACACACTAAGAAGAAACCAAACACTAGAAGGCAGGGAGGTTTGCTTGTCCTCAGACTGTGATCTCCCTCAGTTCATATAGCTTTATCAGCTCTTCATCAAGCAGGAAAGTAAATGCAGGGAACTCTTAATTCTCTGGAATTGTTTTAAGGGAACTGGGGCCCAATCCAGTGTGGCCCAGCGCCACCAGTAAGCCCCTACGATTGGCGCTGGTGTCGCAAAAGTGCTGTAAGGCATTTCTAGCGCTGGTGGTAAAGGCGCAGGATCCAGCACTCGAAGGTCCCAGTGCAGTATGTTTTGCTGCCAGCTCTGTCAGGACAGTGGGGAGGGCGAAATTGGGATGGGAAGGGGCAGAGTGTGGGGGTCTGACAGGTGGAGGCCTCCACTGCCAGATCCTATCCACTATGTCAGGCTGTGTGGCCAACATGGAGGCCCTCAAGTCTGCGCCCTGACAGAGCTCACCGCCACCGATGGCAAAACTTACTGTGTGCTGTTGTTTATCAATGCTGGTGCTCTAAGAAACTGTGGAGCACAGTCAACCGTAAGACAGTCAAAAAAGTTCCCAACAACTTCATGGAAAATTTTAATTCTGGCCCATAAATGCAATTTTTCAACCCTGTGACAAACCAGAAGATATTTACAAGAATAACTGCAGACACCTTTGGTGTTGTAGGAGGTGAAACCAGGACACCAAGGAAGACAGAGGTTTCTAGAATAAGCCACACGGTTTGGGCGAGGTTTCCAGGGCTTGGACCTATGTGAGACATCCTTTAATACAGCAAGACTTTGCCATCCAAGTATGCTAAAACTCCGGCCTTTGAGGAGAAAATCCACAAATAGGAAGAACTGTCTAAGTTTGCATATTTGTTAAGTCAGATGCACTTGCCATCTCAAATTCTAAATAGACAAAGATAGGAAGGGGAGACGTTATAAACATTTACTTGCAAATGGGGATATTAGGAGATTCTCTGGCATTCCAGCCAAATACCAAAGTTTATATTTGCTTTGTTTGGGGCATTAATTCATCAAATCAGCTGATTTTTTAAAACCGTTTTTAAAGTTTAGTGTAGTTACAGTGTTTAAAAATATAGGTGTGCGTGTATAAACTAGGGCACAATCCTAACCAACTTTCCAGGACCAGGCTCAGGGAAATGCATCTCCAAGGTAAGGGAACAGACATTCCCTTATCTTGAGGAGGCCTCTGTGAGTACTACCCCACTGCAGGATGCAGCCCATGCCCACATTAGCACTGCTATGTCAGTGCTGGAAAGTTGATTTAGACCCTATTCTGTTAAACTAGGTACCCAAGTTCCCATTCTATTGAAAGACTTGTATATTCACAAGACAACTCTCAATTTTGTGCATTCACCACATAGCAAAAAGAGGCCCAGAACAACTCAGTAACTCAAAGATTGATTATACAGAAACCAGGGTTTCTTGTAATGAGAGGGTAGAAGGGATTGGAGCTCCAGAACTTCCCCTACAGCAGGAGCTGTGATGTCATCAGCAGGAGCACTTTGGTGCTGCCTCTGAAAATTTTGTCAAAGGACTTTAGCTGAGCAGAACCATCAGGCTCAGCAGGAAGCAAACTAAGAAATTTGCCTAAGGACATATGTCAATATCTATTCCAGTGGTCCCCAGACTTACCATGGTCGTGTCGCTCTTCCTCTGTGGCACCCTTTTGTGGTGGCACCATCTTGAATTGCATGAGATCTCACAAGAATTGCATGAGATCTCACGAGAACCTGCAAATCCAAATTATCACACAGGAAGAACTGGTAAGAAGAGGCTGGTACAGGAGGCAACCTGTAGTGCCCCTGTGAGAATGCTGCTGCGCTCTGATGCACAGACAGCAGCACACAGTTTGGGAACCACTGGTCTAGTCCTTCATTCTTCCCAAGGCCTACCTCAGAGATGCTATGTTACTTATGGAACAGTAAAGCTATAGTTTATAATTATCCTGGTAAATTTATCCTGGAGTTAGTATTATTGATGGGATGTTTGAAAATGGTGTTATTTTTGCACAGATTTCATGATTTGAAATGCAGAAAGCAGTGTTAAGTGTTTTTATTCTCATTCCGAGTTCTCATTTTTATGAATTTAAACGAATATTTAAAATTCATAAAAATGAGAACTTGGAATTTGTACTAGGAAAGTGTACTAGGTAGGTGATATAGGCCATTCTGTCACCTCGGTATTCTGTCCCTTTGTTCTGCTTCAGCTTATTCCCTTCCCTAGCAAGAAGGTGGATTGGTGAAAAGTGGTGAGAAAAGGAATACAACCATCTCCTCCACAATGCTCTAATTATTTTGCTTCCCAACTAGCATTCCAGCTAGCATTCCCAACAAGCACTCCTAAGTTTATATTTAGGAGGCTGGGAAGGGATTAGGAAGAAGCCAACCTGTTTCAGGGCAAAGGGTCTGTGAAAGCTGTTGGGGGCCCTCAAATTTGGATTGGAGCAACAGCAACAGGGGGTTAGATCAGAATCCCCCAAAGCTGATATGCGTTCCACTATGGGAATACAGATACTTGCACACCTTCCCTCAGTCGAACTAACTGCAGCCAGGGCCAGCCCATCCATGAAGCCTACAGAAGCTGTTGCCTCAGATAGCAAAATGGTGGGGGCATCCATCTCTGTATGCCCCACTGCTCTTCCTCCTTATTCTACTCCCTTGTTCACATTTTTACTTCCTCTCCATAAAGTGCTATAAATTTACTGAGCTACACACACAGGGTCAGCCCATTCATGAGGCCAATTAAAACAGTTGCCTGAGGCAGCAGACAGGCTCTGGGCAACCTCTCCCTATACCTACTTGTCTCCACAGCTCCTCCTCTTTATACTCCCTGGATTGGAAAAGGAAGAGGGTGACGGAGAGGGAGAGGAACAGTGGAAGGGAAGAGACTTTTGAGCTCTGGAGAATGGTGGGGCAGAGGTTGGAGAGTGGCAGGGGCAGAGGTTGGGTAAGGGGGGCAGCATTTCACATGCTGGATATGCTCGTGGAGTTTGTCCCATGTTGTATTTGTTGGGGTCCTAAAGTCATAAACCTGCAAGCGCACTTTGGATTGCAGTTCTTGGGTACCGAATGGCAATGTTCTGTACAGCATTGTCCCCAGACGTCACTGTTGTCAGTCCGAAAGTGTACATCTGGTTATTTACATTAACCCAGTGTTTCTCCTTTCCTTGTTTAAGGTATTAAACTACTTAAAGAAGACAAGCAGACAGTGATTGTTGAAGATGAAGAAAAGGAGGGAGAAACAACAACTTTTTAGGTCTGATCGTATTGCCACACTTTTGTAAATAATTGTGGGTAACTGAATGGTAGTATCATTTCTTAAGTCTCTTTTTAAAGGAGTAGCCCATATTGCTTCATATCAGTAAATTACCTTATATGGCTGCTGAGGCATTTTTAGTTAGATATGGATCATGGAGATCACATAAAGCATGATACACGAATAGCCCAATCCTAACTAAATAACCACACAGCGAAGCAGCGGTGCCCGTGTGGCCTACACTTCATCACACGGGGAACTTTTGGCTATTGAAGGTCTCCTGGGGGTAAGGGAACATTTGTCCCCTTGTCCTGGGGTAAGTCCCAGCAGCTGCAGTGGGTCAACTCGGACCTGCTTCAGTGATTAAGCTGGCACAAGTCCTTGTTGATCTGCGCAGGTGGATCAAGACCAGGAAGGGGGGGTCAAGATTTGGCATGCACCACCACCAAACCTGTGCCCCTCCCAGGCCTGATCTGCCTATCTCTACCCTGTTCATCCTCCCCTGTTCGAACCCACCTCCATCCTCCCCCTGCCCCATTCCACACTCTGCACTGGGCTTACTTGCATCTGCGGGCCTCCATCCTTCCACCAGCATGCATGGGAAGGCCACTGGCTTCTTACACTGCTGCAAAGTGCTTTATGGCACTTTGCTGAATCCTGCACTGGCAGAGTGTGCATTTTGCCAGGGCAGGCCTTAAATAGGATTGGACCATAAAGCAAACAGTCTTCAGATGGCCTTTGCACCTTTCAAAGGGAAGGCGAGGGCAATGACACACTTTTTAGGAGCAGCCCCAATTACCAGAACATACCAGGATATATGAGCATTCTCTCTCGCTCTCGCTCTCTCTCCCCCCCCCTTTTAAAAGAATGGGCTTTCCATTAATTTTGACCATCTGTTCAGAATTGTCAGTGTAAGTCACTGCTTAATGGTGAGAGCAATTTGAAAATGGAACAATTTATCTTGAATGTGTGGTGGACTTGGCCTTGCTGGAGGTCTTCAAGTAGAGGCTGGACAACCATCAGTTGGGGATGCTTTAGCACTGGATTTCATTTATTCAGCAGGGCCTTGATGATCTAGAATGACCTAGGTGTCTACCAATTCTGTGAGTCTAAATATGTTGATTTTTTTACAACCAATCACCAACAAAGGATGATTGACCCCCGCCCCCACCTGCCAATTAGATGCTTCTCAATGTTCTTGAATTCTAGTTAGTGGAGTCTGACACTGACTTTCTCTCTGCCAAAAATTGAGGAAACCCAGCCCCAAAGTTCATAGATACGCCAGTAAATATAAATGACCATCACAGTCATTCATGGCCATCACATACACCCCTTTGCCTATTCTGCCTGGTCGTCACAACCTTCTTCCCCAAGCCCCTACACCTCTCAGCTTTATTATACCTGTAGTATGCAGCCCGTACATCATGAGGCCATCTGAGAGATTTATCTCAGCCAACCTCCCATTTATCAATTTCAATTGCAAAAACTACAGTATTAATCAAGATTCTGTTGCCACTGTCTCCTCCCCTTGCAGCTAAATCATAGCTGAAGATGCTTTTGGTCAACAGCTAGGATTGTTCCCTGTTATCTATTTTATCCTGTTGCCTTGTTTGGTTATCCTGAACTAATTCCTGGGTGATACACTTTAATTGCCTGATAATCACTTCAGCTACATGAATGTATGAAAATGCAGTTCTGGATCAACTGTCATAGTTCACTCTGATTGCTTGGTAATATTTGACAAAGGAAAATGGACACTATATGTTTGCTATTGCTTAAACTGTATGAATGTAATCTGAGTGGGAAAGGCACCTCTACGGGCAATTTCAAGTAAGGTTACACTGTTTAAAAAATGCTGTTGTCAACTAGGGAATCAAGTCTGCATTGCCGTTAAACCAAATATTTCCATTTATAATACAATGCTTCTTTATTATCTTCATTTGTTCAAGTGATTTGGTTGCATTTTCCTCATTATCAAATGTGGATTTAATGTAGCACTCAGAATTAGAATTTGATGAGAGCAATCCATCTTTGCAACGTTCAAATTAGAAAATGCGGTGCCATCTGTAAAGATACTGTCTAGAAGTAAAGAGTTTGTAGTGTGTGTAATACTATGTACCATGTAAGCTAATAAGGAGATTGTAGAATATGAATGATAGATGGTTCTTGTAGTCTTTGGCCTTCTTTTAGGATGAGTAGATACGGTTATTTTGGCTGTATATTTGCTTTCTTCAATTTATGTTTAGTTCCCATCTCAAAATAATCATTTATTTTCGTGTATGGTTTGAATTGTGTAGTCTTTCAGGGACATTGTGCATTGTGGTATATTGCAATTCCATTCGCACATGGGATATTTGTGATCACATTTATTCATATAGTTTTCTTACCTATACTGTTGAGATGCCACAGCATTATTACATACACAAGAATTTAAGACAAGCCTGTTGGATCAAATGGAAGATCTATAACCCAACATAATGTTTCCAGTAGCGACTGACCAGATATATCGTTCTGTTTGCTGTATGGAATGCTTGTGCAGGCAGACCATGTCTAGGCTGGAGCAGTGTTTCACGAACGGTGGGTCGCGAGCCAAATTCAGGTGGGTCACGTAGCAGCTAGAGCAGCCATCGTTGAAAATATGGGAAGATGGGACACTGAGAAGGGGAAGGGCTGAGTGGGTATTTTGCTTGTGTTGTAAATAGGCTTTCTTTCGGATTAATTTTGCTTTTGGAAAATGGCTGAGAAATAACCCAATTTATTGCTGCATTCCCAGGACAGCAGCAGGCTCTGGCATCACAATGACAGCACTTCCGGCCATGAGATCACTTGTGGTGGGTCATGGACAGATTGTCATTCTAAAAAGTGGGTCCCAGTGCTAAAACGTTTGAGAACCACTGGACTAAAGCATTCACCTTGGTGAGCAGCACCAGCTAGTTGTTGTTGTTGGTGGTGGTGGTGGTTTGAATCTTCATATTCTTTTAATCTTCATTTTATACATTTTGAAATGAAAAATCAAATTGCACACATGACCCATGAGGTGATGCAGCTTGCATCAGCAGCAGATTGCTGGCAGTGAGAGGGCGGTGGATTTGGGGTGCCAGTCACCTGGAGTCGGCTCCTGCTACTGCCTCCCTCCAGCCTGCTGTGGATGCAGGCTGCACAGATCCACTTTCCACCCACTAAAAATAATGTAGAATATAAGTAGAATGTAGATCACGCACCTCCTTACTTTTCTCCAAGCAAGGTTTCTTCAGACATGGAAGTGCAGGACTTCTGGTTTGATTTACAGGGATCACCTTCGTTCACATGGTTCTTTCTTCCTTTATTGATTCACATGGTTCTTTTAAACCAAACCAGAAGTTCTACACTCTGAGCCATAACTAGAGCCCCATCCCCAGTGCCCCATCTTCTGGGGGTAACCCAGAAATGATGTCACAATGTCATGTGATGTCACTGCCCCAGGCATTGGGACAATGTGTTACGGCTCTGTCTACGCTTGTGCAACCAAAGAAACATGCGAGGAATGTGGTGCCTGCTGTGTGTGTTTGTGCGTGCGTGTGTGTTTTAAATTGCGCGTAGGTGGCATCAGGCAGCATTCTGAATCACACTGCCACTGGTGGAGCCAGTAGAAACGATTACTGTTCATCCCCTCCATGTATTCATCACCTGAATGATCGTCTGAACAGAGCTCGTGTATGGCAGCTTCATTTATTTGACTGGCTGTGGCTTGGCCCCTGGCTTTCATCATCAACTTTGACAGAGGTGTATAGAGCATGATGGCATTCGTGGGGCTGACTGTCTTTGTTGCTCTCTCCAACATGGTATAGTAGGGGAGTGGCAGTATCCAAGCTCAGCCATGCTGCATTGCTAGCAAGAGAGCTTCCTGCAGCTTCCTTGAACTCAGTTACTCAGCTGACCTCATTGTGTTGATGCCTCTAGCCCTGAGGCCTGGTGATAATTTTACAGTGATGTTGATGACAGTTGCCAATTCACCAAAAATGACCTTATTCCTCCAGCTGGCAAACAGCAGGGAGGAAGCAAACAAGGCGAGTCTCCCAGAGCCAATGGCCAGCTTTTCTCTCCCAAAGAAATAAGACCAGCAGGCATGTTTCCAGTTTATTTCAGTGAGGCTTGGACAGGCAAATGGTCTAGTGGATTCTGTGCCCAAATCTGTACATGCCACAGATTGTGATTTTTTTTCAGGGTTTTTTTCAGAGTTGTTCCATGGTGGGAGGGGAGATAATTTCCACCAAACGCAAACAATGGAATGTCCCCATCAAATGTAGCTTTAATCCTGAGTTCTCACCACAGTTTGTCTGCCTACATTGCATCCACTGATGCTTTTTCTTATAAGGAGGCAATTAGCAGATATTTCTCCTCTTCTCACTCCCTTTCCCCATACTGAAAACTCATAATTGCAGTTAACACCACCCTTCCATCCCTGCCCTCACTTGTGCCCACTTGTGCACGAAGGTCTGTTATCTTTTGGATTGAAATCCTCACCCTTGAATTGAAACAAACATATTGCATTGAAACTTGGTGGTTTCAATCATGACTTTTCATTGCCCCTCACTCCTAAGTATACCATGTTCAATCTGACCTTTCTTTGCCAACATTTTCTGAACTTCCGCTAAAAAATTTGACCAAATGTCATGTAATTGATTTCATTAAATTAATTATACTTATTAATTGCAATGTGATGATTTAATGTAAGAACATAAGAACATAAGAAGAGCCATGCTGGATCAGGCCAAAGGCCCATCTAGTCCAGCTTCCTGTATCTCACAGCGGCCCACCAGGTGCCCCTGGGAGGCATGAGACAACAAGATGCATCCTGTTGCCACTCCCTTGCACCTGGTACGAGTGTGAGAAGATCTTGATAATTTTTAAAGATCTTGATAATTTTAAAGGCTTGATAATTTTAGCACCTTGTCAGTGTACTGCAAGCTGAAAAAACCTTAACTCAAAACTGACCAAAGAAACTGATTGTTCTGAGAGCCAATGGGGTGTTGTTATGATGCAGCAGGAGCCAACATGGTGTTAGTATGATTCAGCTCTCATATCCATGTATCAGAGCTAATATTAGAACTTCTAATTAGTTGTGTGATAGACATCAAGCTGGCCACTGGTTTTTTGTTGGTTACTGATTGGTTGGGCAACCTAGACTGCTATATGTTTAAATAAATAAATGCTAGTGATGCCACTGTATTTAGGTTCTACATACGATATTGCAATTTATTCTGGCATGGAAGGAGGTCCATTTGGGCGTGACATGTTGACCTCCCACATCAGATGACCCAAACCCTAGTGATGCCACTGGGTGGGGACACCATTAACCACATCTCAGTTTAGCCTCAATTCAAGAACAACCCAGGGAGGTGTGTGCCAGGCACTGAGTTAATTATTAAAGAGCAGCAGTTGTAGGAGTTCCCTGAGCAATCAGAATTGTGCATTTTGAGGGAATAGCAATACCATAAATTGAACACTTGATGGCAGCATTGTATAAGAAAATTGTACACTGCAGTGAAACTGAATGTGTCATGAACTGAAGATTGTTGTCCTATATTCTAATTTTTAATACAAAGCATCTCCTTTCCAAAGTGAAAATAAATATGCACTACATCATAATTTAGAAGTTTCATTTTATTTATTTATTTATTTCCTGCCTCTCCCCCACTTTATGTGGGTACCCAAGGTGGCTAACAAAAATATATAACTTTAGCATTATATATTATATAACATTAACATATAATATCTGGGTCTGCTCAAGAAAAGGAAAGAGTTGCAGACTCTCACATGCACACACAAAGCTCGTTTGGCCAAATATAAAACTGTATTTAATACACCCTTCCATGCATATAATCTAAGGGCACTTTACAAGCAAAGTGATATAAAAATATCCTCCTCTTTAGTCATAAAATTCTAATAAATAAATCATGTTTCCCTGCTCTCCCTCCCCGGAATCAAGCCTTTCAGAGATGGATGGGAAATAATAAGCATCCATCAAGTTAATGAAGCTGAGATGATCAAAAGGGACCAAGAACCAAAGAAACTTCACAGAAACGTATACAGGGCAAGGACGGGTGCAGAGCAGGTGTGGATCGGGTCTGGGAGGAGAGCGGGATCATAATGGCAGCAGTGCGCGCGATTTCCTACCTTCCCCTTCCCAACCAATTTGCCTGCACAGATCAACTTGTGCCAGCAATATAGATAGTGCCGGTCCGAGTTGACCCATAGCAGCTGTTGGGGCTTACCTGAAGGAGACCTCCAGCAGCCAAAATTCCCTAATGGGATGTAGCATAGCCCACACAGGCACTGCTGCATCACCATGCAGGAATTTAGTTAGGATTGGGCTGTTGGTTTCCTTCTGCCTTTTCTATTTAGCTGAACATAGTGTTCCATGTTGCTCAGTGTGCTAGGGACAAGATCTTCTCAGTCAAATTGGATCTCAGTCATCCTACCCAAATAGGTGATTGGCTGTCAGTATTCTGTGCCAACCATCTGTTAGGGGAGACGTGTGCAGACACAGTCCAGAAATGACCACCCTGTGCTCAGCCCGAATTACAAATGCAGGCTCTAATGTCCTTTACAGCATCACCTGCTGTGCATGGATCATGGATTTTGTCATTCCAAGTGCCTTTGATGAATCAGGGTGACTGGGTCTAGAAAAGAACTTACTACATCACATGTTGGTTAGGTTATTCAATCGTTTTGCGCAGGGTGGGGTTGGTTTTATTTATTTTGGTTCCAAAATACCCTCCATTAATAACAGAACACCAAGGATAAAGTGAAAGTGATCCTATTTCCGATTCCAGTGCTGAGAAATATGTTGAATCTTCTTCATTCTACCCCTCTGGTCAAGCAGTTTGTATCTCACCAAGTAGTCCTCAGATTTCTTGGGGAAAGGTGGAACAGTTAGGCTTGAGCCCTGACTGGGTTTCTTGGGATCACGTGCTGGAACTTTGATGACTACAGAGGAAGAAGATAAAACATACACGCACAAATGTAATGCAGACTCATCAATTGCTGAATTTCTTTCCTCCTCATCCTACAACTACACAATGTTCCAGATGTGGAAAAGGGACAGGAACGTGAGCTTGCACAATCGAAAAAGGGGTTTATATGGAGAAAAGTATAGCTCCTTAGGTTTTTTTTTCAAATTCTAAATTCCCTGTTTCAGCCCCACCAGATGTGAATTTAAGAATTTGATTTACCCAATTCCAATTATTCTCAAAACAAGAACTCTCTGAGGAGATGCAAGTGGCTGGAACCGATTTACTATTTACCATTCAAACAGAATTCATCCTTTATCTTTTTTTCTTCATTCAAGCACTCCTACTGGAGCAACCCACATCCTCATTAGAGCAAGATCTCAGTTATTCCCCAGTAAATAGCATTTACTCACTTACCTTACTCAGATAGTAAGAAAGGCCCAGATCTTAGCTACTGAGGGATTCCTTGTTCTGCTCCCTAAAAGTGAAGATCTGGGCCTACCTACTATTTGTGGCATAAAGAATGAGACTTTGTGCCACTTGGTTTATAGTCAGTGATGTCATTCAGGGGGAACGGACCAGAACGGGCGTTCCGGATCCTAACGGACTCCGTGGCTGGTTCCCGGTTCCCGACAAGTGCCCATCAAAAGTGAGTTCCTGTTCCTAAATCATTTGAATGACACCACTGTTTATAGTGAACTTGTCACATGTCCTAAGTCTGACCAAGAAAAGTGTATTGTAACTACTGTACTGTGTCTCTGTTGTAGCAACTCAAAATCCTTGTGGTTTTATTGGTAAAATTGCTGGCCCATCCATGAGGCCAACTGAGGCATTTACCTCAGGCAGTACATTGGTGGGAAGTAGCCCACCTCCACCTGCCTGGCACCATCACTTTTTCATCTCTCACTCCCTGGATTTCAAAAAGAAGAAAGGAATGGAGCAGAAGGCGACATGTGAAGGCCACTCTAGCCCACCACTTTATTCTCTACACTTCCTCCTCTGCCCAGTTTTCTTTACTTCCTCTTCAGTGTGGGGAGGTGGAGCTACCAGGTAAATACCAGTAAAGGGGCTTGCATTTGATGTGCCGCATTGGGTTCCAGGGGGTCTTGGGCCAGCCAGAGTGGATTAGAGTGTTGGGCTTAGGTCAGAGCTACCAAAATTCAAATTTCTGCTCTTGGGCAAGTCATTTTATCGAGGGCGTCGGGCTCTAAAAAGGAAAGCTCCACAGTGCATTGGAATGATAACAAAACAAATAATAAAACAAGCAGAACTGAAATGCAAATCCATGACAGTTTATGGGACACATTCATGCCCCAAAGCTACAGGGCTGTGATGATGTGGTGTCTTTTTACCTCCCTTCCATCAACCAGTTGACAGTTATTAATGCCAGAGTCTGTCCGTTATTTCAGAGACTGCATAAGGCATTATTGGGTCCAATGTGTTTCAATCCACATTTTCCAAGATGCAGTGGTTCAGTTGGCTTCCTGCTGGAACACATGAATGCGCTATTCAGAGCCTCAGGCAGCTCCCTTGCAGATCCATCATCCTGGCATAAGCACTGTGATAAATGAATAAGCCACTGTGAATTGCACTGGTGTATAGAAGAAGGGCAAAATGGCTTTGCCCTCCTTGCTGTGGGATCTGTGGTGCTCCAGAGACCAGGCCTCTGGCAAAACAACCACATGAGGGCTGGGGAAGAAACAGGACAAGCTCACACAAACCAGCAGAGAGAAGGCCTCTTGTTGGACATCTGGGAGTCAATGAAAGCTGCTCTAATGTGTGTGTGTGTGTGTGTGTGTGTTTTTTTGAGGGGGGGATTGGCTAATGGAGTAAAACAAACAACCCAACCGCTTTCTCAGCTTGATCCAGCGACAAGCAGGCCCATTCTATACATCTTCCGAGATCAAGAAAATCACAAACTCAATGCAAAGTTGAACATTAAACGAACATTAAATAAAGACCACGCCAAAGTATGAGCAACAAGAAGTTACCAGGCTGAAGAAGACTTTGCATGCTTTCTCCAAAATGCAACAACTAAATCTGTGAGCTGTACCAACACCAGCTCTTTTTGCTTGAGCTAAGAAGCAGCTTTGTGGAACTCCCTCTGCAGATGGGATCATGAGAGAGAGAGAGAGAGAGAGAGAGAGAGAGAGAGAGAGAGAGAGAGGAGTTCTCTGTTTCTAGAGCAAGAGTTTCCATACACCTATTCTGCAAAAGAAAACAGGGATTTGAGGACTGGACAAAGAAGTTTAGGTGAATTTGATTAGATTGACTGGACTCTTAATTGCTCAGCCATTAGAAGATTCCTGCTGGACAATAGGTGTGTTTTGCTTCAGACTCAGGAGACTCCTTGGCTCAGTCTGAAAAAGGACTGCCCTGCGAATATATTGACAGTGTTATGAGGAGAGGTGGGCACAGCAGGCACCAGTTGCGGTGGGCTGCAGTGCGGGGGGGGGGGAGGTGATACGCTTTTTGGCCGGCCTGCCCTCTCTTGCTTCTGGGATGCTCCTAAATTTTGGATGCTGGGGGTGTGACGGCACCGGCGCTAAGAGCGCAGTGACGTTCCCCCCGTCCCCGGCGTGCTTTAAGTCGGTTATGGCTCTGGGGCAATTTGAAACAATTTAATATTTTAGGCAGGACTTTCCCTTGCATACTTCTGCTGTCAGAAACCCAGATTTGCATTGCACGACCCTGAGGGGAAAGGAGGTGTACCAATGTCCCTGGCTCCAATTCTTAATAGCCCTGGAATTCCTGAGAGCCACTTGTGCCACCTCATCTCTTTGCAGGGCAACAGCCTGTTTAACTCCCACGATGAGATACAAAATGGAGTTAGGCCTGCACACATGTTTGGGAAGAAGAAGGTGTCCATAACAACTGGTCTGACTCAGGATAAGGAGGCTTCCTGGGTTCACTGGCTCTTTGGTCCAGTTCTGCCTTGCAGTCTCAGGCAGAGACTGGCTGTGCCACACCTGCAGAAAAAGGAGGTGCTTTAGCACTGCACGAGAGCCTTTCATTGCATGGATCCAGATCTCCTTGTGGCCCCAAATTCAAGATGCCATCTTGCCATGGTATTGCAGCATCATGATCATGCTTTTTACCCGAAACACAATCATGTTCTCACAGGACGGGTACCAAATCCCACTAATTTTCTGCTGCTTTTGTACAACCAGCCCGATTTCTCTCAGTGTTACTGAGCCTACATCAGCCCTCATAACAGAAAACTAACATTCAAAGATCATGTAGCCATGGTTGCTGGCACAGGTGTGAGTAGACCCATTGTGCTGGCTGGGGCTTTCCCCAGTACAAGGGGACAAATGCTCTCTTGCCCCTAGAGCCCTTCAGTCTGCAATATTCCTCTGTGAGATGCAGCGTAAGCCATGCTGGTGCCACTACATTGGCATAGGGGAATTGAGCTGGATTGGGCTGTAAATTCAGTGCTTGGGGGAGAATTATGGCGTAAAACACAATGGCATTTAGTCCAAATGTAATGAGGACAATCATTACCCTTAGTAGAAATAGCAGAAGAAGGTAAAGAGAAAAGAAAGCTTCAGAAATGAGCTGGGCACAATCCACTGGCACAATTCATTCCAATGGTGCTTTCACAGGAAAAATTTCCCATGACGTGTGACTGGTAGTCCCACCGTTTCAAATAGCATATTATGAATTAGGTTCATGCTTCCAATGTTTTGCGTTTTGTGAATGAGGCAGGACCGTTTCTGTTGGCATAGGCTGGGAAAAGTGTGCTGCCCTTGAGAGAAGCTAGCGGTTCATTTTTTCGCATTTCCTTCTTTAAAATGAACTTCCTGCTTTTGACCATTCAGGTAAACGTACAGGACTTCTTTTAAATTAAAACTGGAAAATAGGAAATAAAAACTGTCATCTAAGCAACGTTTGCTGAGTTTGGAGTCGTCATTTATTGGAAATGGATGTTGAAATATTTACATAATTTGCTTGCGTTACTAGGTCCGTCACAGATGAAAGCAGCCTTTTAAAAAGCACCTTATCTGATAACCAAGTCAGCTAGTTTGGAACGCTAACATTCATCTTTTCATGCATTTAATGAGTTCTGGATGGGCAACTGGCTTGCCCGTCAGCTTATCACAGTACAGCACTTTGTTTATAGTAATCAGAAATTTCCAAGAAGGTGAACAGAGCCCCATTTAGTGTTATAGCATGAAGCCTAACACTACTTTAATTTAAAATATGGTAGCGATACTGATTTTGTGGTACAAGTCACTCTGATCCAGCCAAACATACACACAGCAGCTGAAGGTGTTCATGAACAGAGCCAGTCAGTACATTTTCAATCATGTTGATGAGCACTCCTGAGAAAGGGGAAAATGTTGTTGTCCAATCACTAAGTCATGTCCAACTCTTCATGACCCCATGGACCACAGCACACCAGGCCTCCCAGTCTTCCACTAACTTCCAGAGTTTGCCCAATTTCATGTTAATTGCTTCAGTGACACTATCTAACCATCTCATCCTCTGCCGCCCCCTTCTTCTTTTGCCTTCGATCTTTCCCAGCCTGAGGGTCTTTTCTAAGGAGTCCTCTCTTCTCATGAGGTGGCCAAAGTATTGGAGCTTCAGCTTCAGGATTTGTCCTTCCAGGGAGCAATCGGGCTTGACTTCCTGTAGGGTTGCCTGATTTGATCTCCTTGCAGTCCAGGGGACTTTCAAGAGTCTTCTCCAACACCATAATTCGAAAGCATCTATTGTTTGGCGCTCCACCTTCCTTATGGTCCAGCTCTCACAGCCATAAATTACTACTGGGAAAACCATAGCTTTGACTAGGCAAACCTTTGTTGGCAGGGTGATGTCTCAGCTTTTTATTAAGTTTTCTAGGTTCGCCATTGCTTTCCTCCCAAGAAGTAAACATCTTTTAATTTCATGGCTGCAATCACCATCTGCGGTGATCTTGGAGCCCAGGAAAATAAACTCTGTCACTGCTTCCATGTCTTCCCCTTCTATTTGCGAGGAAGTGATGGGAGTGGTTGCCATGATCTTAGTTTTTTTTTTTAATGTTGAGCTTCAAGCCAATTTTGGCACTTTCCTCTTTCACCCTCATCAGAAGGTTCTTTAGGTCTTCCTCACTTTCTGCCATTAGAGTGGTATCATCTGCATATCTAAGGTTGTTGATATTTCTCCCAGCAATCTTGATTCCAGCTTGTGAGTCATCCAGCCCTGCCTTCCTCATGATATACTCTGCATATAAGAATAAGCAGGGTGACAGTATACTATACAGCCTTGTGGTACTCCTTTCCCAATTTGAAACCAATCGGTTGTGCCATGTCTGGTTCTAACTGTTGCTTCCTGACCTGCATACAGGTTTCTCAGAGGACAGATAAGGTACTCCCATCTCTTCAAGAACTTACCACAATTTGTTATGATCCACAAAGGCTTTAGCGTAGTCAATAAAGCAGAAGTAGATGTTTTTCTGGAGCTCTCTTGCTTTCTCCATGATCCAGCGAATGTTGGCAATTTGATCTCTAGTTCCTCTGCCTCTTCGAAAACCAGCTTCCACTTCTGGTAGTTCTCAATTCACATACTGCTGAAGCCTAGCTTGTAGGATTTTGAGCATCACCTTGCTAGCATGTGAAATGAGTGCAATGGTGCAGTAGTTCGAGCAATCTTTGGCATTGCCTTTCTTTGGGATTGGAATGTAAACTGATCTTTTCCAGTCTTGTGACCACTGTTGGGTTTTCCAAATTTGCTGGCATATGGAGTGCAGCACTTTGACAGCATCATCTTTTAAGATTTTCAGTAATTCCGCTGGAATGCTGTCACCTCCACTAGCTTTGTTGTTAGTGATGCTTTCTAAAGCCCACTTGACTTCACACTCCAGGATGTCAGGTTCGAGCTCAGTGACCACACCATTATGGTTATCAGGAACATTGAGATCGGCCTTATGTAGTTCCTCTTTGTATTCTTGCCCCCTCTTCTTAATCTCATCTGCTTCTGTTAGGTTCTTGTCCTTTATTGTGCCTACCTTAGCATGAAATCAATCAATCAGTCAATCAACAGGTACTTATATACCGCTTTTCAACACAAGTTCACAAAGCGGTTTACAGGCAAATAGTAATAATAATAATGTTAAATGGTTCCCTGGCCCAAAAGGCTCACAATCTTTAAAAAAGGCAGATCACCAGCAACAGCCGCTAGAAAGACTGTGCAGGGGTGAAGAGGGACGATTACTCTCCCCTGCTAAACATAAGAGGAACATCACTTGAAAAAGTGCCTCTTGCAGGGGTAGTTGTCCTTTGACATCTCCGATTTTCTTGAAAAGATCTCTTGTCTTTCCCATTTGATTGTTTTCCTCTATTTCTTTGCATTTAAGAAGGCCTTCCTATCTCTCCTTGCTGTTCTCTTGAAATCTGCATTCAGTTGGGTATACCTTTCCCTTTCTCCCTTGCTTTTTGCTTCCCCTCTTTCCTCAGCTATTTGTAAAGCCTCGTCAGACAGCCACTTTGCCTTCTTGCATTTCTTTCTCTTTAGGATGGTTCTAGTTGCTGCCTCCTATACAATGTTACAGACCTCCATCCAAAGTTCTTCAGGCACTCTATCTACCAAATCTAAGCTCTTAAATCTATTTGTCACCTCCACTGTATACTCATATGGGATACGATTTAGGTCATACGTGACAGGCCTAGTGGTTTTCCCCACTTTTTTAAGCCTGAATTTTGTGATAAGGAGCTCATGATCTGAGCTACAATCAGCTCCTGGTCTTGTTTTTACTGACTGTATAGAACTTCTCCACCTTTGGCTGCAAAGAATGTAATCAATTTGATTTCGGTGTAGACCATCTCATGAAGTCCATGTGTACAGTCGCCGCTTGTGTTGCTGGAAAAGGGTGTTTGCTATGACTAATGTGTTCTCCTGACAAAACTCTATTAGTTTTTGCCCTGCTTCATTTTGTACTCCAAGACCAAACTTGCCTGTTATTTATGTTACCTCTTGACTTCCTACCTTAGCATTCCAATTCCCTATGATGAGAAGGACATCTTTTTTGGGTGTTAATTCTAGAAGGTGTTGTAGGACTTCATAGAAACTGTCAACTTCTTCCTCTTCAGCATCAGTGGTTGGGGCGTAGACTTGGACTACTGTGATGTTGAAAGGTTTGCCTTGGATTTGAATTGAAATCATTCTATCATTTTTGAGATTATACCTTAGTACTGCTGTTCTCACTCTCTTGTTCCATAACCCCACACTCGTCCACTCGTTCCTCACTATACGCAGCTTAGTGAGGAAATGCCTTGGTAGTTCAAATCTGCTGCCACCACCCCAAGTATCTGGTTGCCAGAGGAGTTTCCTGGGCTAAACTCCTCCTAGATTGGGTTGTGACCCCAAGGATCTCTATTAAATTCACTCTTGCAGTAATGCTCACAGAGTGAGAGGCTGACAATTCCACTGTGATCCAGAACAAGGCAAATTGGTTTATGTACAAGAGGTTTTATTAAGAGATTGCTAAAGGTAGAAGGGGGAATAAAGCAATCTAGTTAGGAGAGAAAACGCTACATGAAAATGCTTGATCAATATAGAACACATTTACTCCTATGGTACTCATACGATCAGCCAGTAGGTGGAGCTGGCATTACACAAGTCTTGCCAGACAAACACATGCGTAATCTAGCTTCTGACTGCTAGGAACTCATATGAGAGACAAAGACTTGTAAAACACAGCATGGGAAAATGCAGATTCAAAATAACCCAGAACCCTAAGTAGTTCTTACTAATACTTTGATCCTGTATCTGGATCTTCTCTGCTGGGCTTTTCCCAGCAGTAATCCACACTGCCTCCCCATACAGCGGCTCTCCCTGTGACCGGCAGAAAAGCACACAAGAAAGAGGATGAAATCTCTGTTGGTCCTGGAAACACATCTGGTTGGCAGTTGCTTAGCAACTTTGATACCTGATGTGTCCCTTCCACCTTCTCCACAGCCAGGACATCCTTGAAAGTGATAGATCAGACCCTCTGGAGTGCACTTTAGCCAGAGGCTAAGTGGGGAAAGAGAAATCATTGCAATATAATCAGGGCTCAATAAAGTAAAGCCTAAGAAAGAGGCACATGGAACATAGTTGTTTCATCACACAAGTGGTGTTGTAACAATTTACTTTTGAAAATCTGTACATTTTGTTTGTTTACTTGTAGGCTTACATGTATGTAATTTTATATTAAGATATGCTTAGATCCATTTGATATATGCCCTTTTTAACTGCCTGTTTTGATTGCTTTCCATTCTACCATAGAGATATAATTTTTTTAATGTATTGCTCTAAGGCTCTACATAACTTGCTGGTGAACCTGGAGCCTTGCAAAAAGAAGTTTTCAATGGGCTCCTAAGGGTGGCCCTGTTAGACCCTCAATGAAATCCATAAGCCCGATCCACTAAGCTCACCTCCATTTTAATAATAGTGATGATGACAATAATCCTTTGCATTTGTGTAGAACTTTCTGAGCATTCAAAGTGTTTCACATGTATTATCTTGATGGAGTCCTTCACACTCTTTACTGTATAATTGTAGAACCTACCTTACTGTATAATTGTTATCCCCGTATTGCAACTGGGGAGTTGAAGCTGAGAAAGAGTGGCTTACCCAAAACCACAGCAACATAATGGCAGATGGCAGATTTGAACTAGGGGTGTTTTGATTTGCAGCTCAGTCACATTACCACTATGCCACAAAATATGCTCCATGTGTAGCCTCTTAAGCAACAGATAGGGGGAAGTATCAGAGGGCCCAGGTAAAGACCCCACCTGACCAAGTAGACCTACAGAACTGATGAGAGTGGCAGCACCCAATGCTCTATCAGGGAGTGAGAGAGAGAGGACATCAGTGCATGCCTTTGCTCCAGAGCTTCCAGCAACCTGTACAGCAGTGATGGGAGAGTTGTCACAAAAGTTAAGAGAGCTGGGCCTCGGCCGCCCCCCAGGGCAAGGTGCATACAATTTCAGCAGCCAGTTCAGCCAGGAACTCTGTGTGTTGCATCCGCTTGTGGCAAGATTGGTTTTCCATCTCACTAGGGAGATGCAGCCTGCTTACATACTGACATGTCTTTTAACCTGGATTGGCGCATCCAACCCTATGGCAACGTGCAGTTACGCCCCACTGCACTCTTATTGACTGTAAATGTTTAAGAGTAAAACCCATGCCAAGGTGTGTACAGAGAGGGGCATCGTGAATCAGACAAACATAGAGAGAACCTCCATTTGACAAACACGTTCATGTCAAAATACTGAACAGTGTGGCAGAACTTTATTAAAGATAGCAACACAGCAAAGGTCTCTGTGTATTATTCCTGTGAAAGGTGTAAGAAGTTAACTCTGTCAACAGAACTTGAGGAAGTCCAGAGTTTTTTGCAGAAATCATTAATTAAAAACAAAGAGAGAGAGAGAGAGAGAGAGAGAGAGAGAGAGAGAGAGAGAGAGATGTTTGTTTGTTTGTTTGTTTGTTTGTTTGTTTGTTGGAAATTCTGCTGTATAACTTGTTGCCCCTGATTCCATTTGGTGGGTGTTCATTGTTTTTGAGGCAATATGATCTAAAGGAAAAGTTGAAATAATATTAAAGTTAGGAACTTTTAAAAGCCATTAAAAGCTGTTAATATACATGCAGAATAACAGGTGTATTTTTCCTTAACTTTCCATTGGCTACACAATATAAAGCAGAGTGCTTTGTACACGCAAGTCTGAAATGTTAAAATTGCATTCCATTACTACAAGTCCAATATGTCGTTTTTTTTCTGCATTTCACAAAAGATTAAGATGGGGTAAAGCTGGTGGTCTGGGCAATCATAGGCAGGGTCATGTCATGTCATTCATGTTATTCACTGTCATCACCCCCATGTGTTTCTCCCTCCAGATTGTCAGGGTTTTTGTTTCCCCTGGTTCTTCCCCCCCCCCCCGCAGAGGACTGTGGGAGACCGTCACGTGGAACTGACTCTCATTCTGCCCAAACAATATATGGCTTGCACCTCAGTTCCATTCACTTTCAGTGGAATTGAAGGCTTCTCTACACTATGATTTCCCATGACTGAGTGCTGTTAGACCTGATTTAATGCGCAGGTCATTGGTAACAGCACTGAAAACTTTTCCCCTTCTATTTTTCCCCCCCTCAAAAATTCATTCCTCAGTCCCAGATCCCCCAAATTAATTCTCTCTTTGTAAAATGCAGTCCTCCTAGGTTTCCCCATTACATTTTTTGTGCTTCCTCTCTGCCCACAAAAAGAAATAAGGATTCCTTTTCTTTTCTATTCTCAGTGAGTCAACTCATACTGGCCTTGCCTCCCCTTCCGTCTCCTGAAGTCTTTGGAAATCCTATCCAAATTTCCGGCGCTGATGCAGCTGCAATGCAACCCCAAGTGAAGGGAACAAATGTTCCCTTACCTTGAGGAGGCTTCCATGAGTGTGCCCCTCACAGGATGCAGCGCATGCCCTGTTGACATGGCTGCATCAGCACTGGGCCTCTACGCAGCTTGCGCCTGTATTAATGGTACCTCTATTGTCTTCCCATCTCCAACTTAAATAGGTTGAAGTGTGCAGGTGCTGCAATTTGAAGGGGCGGGGAGGCAGCTGATCAATCATCCACCAGTGCCACCAATGACCCCGCCTCCTCTATAACCCACCCACGCAAGCGCTATGCCTATGTGATTCTCTCAGGTCCCATCCGCAGGAGCAGGCAGGGAGCACGCCTGCAGTGGTGCACTGGGGCTGGCGCTTCAATCTCAACCACCATTCTATGAGCAAAAAATACCACTTTTTAAAATCCTTCAAATGGTGGTTCAGTGTGATGTGCACAGTGTGAAAGCATCTGCCAGTGGAGATACTGGCTCTTGTTCAAATCTGTGTGTGCCCCAATGAAAGAGTTTAGATCTCCCTAATCAGCTGTTGAGTTGGGGGAAGAGAAGCCAAGGAGACAAAGTGGAAAGCATCATCTATGCCACCAAGGAGAACACATACGGAAAGAATCGTCTATGCCACCAACCTAAGGTCAAAGAGGGTTTAGTAGAATCCAAAACTCAGATCTTGTCCTAGCCCAGAATTTGGCCTTCAACATTGCTACATAGATGAGGGATGAACCTCGTCCTAACAGCAGCATTTATACCAACCTGAATCCTTTGCCTGGAAAGTGCTTTTCTGTACAATGCCTCCAAGCAACTGGGTTGTCATGCTGATATAGGGATGCTCTCTTCTGAAGGAAGGCTCTCAGTTTTCTGAAAGGTAGCAAACCATACCCAAAAGCACATCAATCCCAATGGCGATGAATGCAAATAATGATCACATTGAGCAAACTGAAGCAGAAAATGTATCTACCTCTAACACTACCAAATTCACTATGCAAGTGCAGCAAGAGGAAGTCAGCGTTTGCCTAAAATACTTGTCTGCAATTGGCTGTACGGTACCTTAGTTTAAACATTGCTCCGTGCAATGGCATGACAAAGGTCTTCATTAAGGTGCACCTTGATCAGTGCCACAGTTTTATGTCTGGTCACTGTCCACATGTACCAGATGACATAAGTATGTGAAGCTTCCAAGTGTCAGCGGAAAAACATATCCAAGGATCATAGTGGCTTGCTGGATTGTCTGGAAAAAACATCTGCTGAACTTGGGGTTATCTTAGCAAATGGACCTGTGTCCCACAATGGCCATTAGGTAAAACACACCTACAGTGCATCTCAGTATCAGTCTTGTAGCAGATGGACTGCTGAACTGTGCTTGTTCATACAGCTGACTCATTTCCATTGGGTTCCACTTAAGACTGAAGCGAACAACACAGAACAGAAGGCTATACTTTATGGAATACATGTCCTGCTGTGAACCTCAAGCATTTAATTTACACCCAGCTTCTTCCAGAGACTGTTTTCAGGAATGCCACTCAATCCACTCCATTTTGAAGGGAGACCTTTGACCGGAAAGGGGGTGAAGAAGCAGTACCATCAGGGGTGGCTTAAATTGACCCACAGACCCCCCCCCAGTGTGCACCTCTGCATTAATTGGTCCCCTTGTCCCCGCCTCATCACATCCACCCTCGCCAGCAAACACCTCATCTTCTTCAGCTACCCATTTTTGTAATATGGCCAACAGGGAGTGTCCTAGGAGCAGAACCATGCTGCTCCCCACCCCAATCTGTCCCTTTTCCTCCCTAATCCTCTCCCTACCAGCGGTGATGAGGAATGTTCAGAGCGCTGCCCTTCAGCCCTTTGCATGAGCAGCGATAGCCCACTGAACAGTGGAGACGCTTTCCTGCTGTCCGCCCAGGACTTATGCTGACAGATCAGGAGATCCACCAACATAAGACCCTTGTAGGGTTAGGCCACATGCCAGCTAATGTTAATTGCATCATTCTCATTAAAAGCCACAGGGCTTCAGTTAGTTGCAGCTGACTTGCCCCATTGGTTTTTCATGGGACTTGGCCACAACTTACTTTTGCTTTTTGCTCATGGATTTTGAGCTAAAACAAACAGGAAACAAATTTTACAGTACTGTAAAAAAGGCCCTTCTAGCATGACGTAGGAGAATGGAGGGAGACAAATTAAAACAAAAACAAACCTGAAAGTAATTAACTGCTCAATTCTAACCACGTGGCCCACACTGTATCCTATACTGGTTAGGAGCAGGCTGGAGGTCTCCTCAAGGTAAGGGAACAATCATCTCCTCATCCCAGGTAAAGCCCTAACCTGTGCAAAGGGGCGACTTGGATCGGGACGAGCAAAATTGCTGGCTCAAGTCCAAGCAGCCCCTTGTTGGGCTTTCAGACCTCCGAGTGGAGATAGGATTCAGCGCAGGCCAGTGCGGTTGACCCTACCCCTCTCAGGCCTTGCCTAGCCCTTCTGTGCCCTCCCCTGCCCTGCGCCCTTCAGCGGGAGCTTACCTGCTTCATTGACCAATGCCAGCAGGATGGCACAGGCCTTCCTGCCAGCACAGTTTGCTCTCTGGGCACCGCAAACATCCTTTAAGGCATGTTTGCAACACCCTAGGCTGGTGTAGCACTTGCTGTGCCAGCAATAGGCAAAGTTAGGATTGCACCATAATTCTATCTTCTTAGGCAACTGTAGTGAGAACTGACACGACTTCCTAGGGCACCTGGTGGGACACTGTGCAAAGCTAAGCAGATCTGTGTCTGGCTAGCCACAGAGTCTGGCCAGACCGAGCTGAGAAACTGCCTGGGACTTATATGTGCTCCCCTGATATCCAAGGAAGAATTAAATGGCAGGACATAAAGAACATTCTGAATCCAGGTTTTTTGCACCACCATTTGCAAATGGTCTGAAGAATCAGCACAATCAATAATAGCAAGACAAATAACAAAGCGTGTTGAGTACCGATTTACGTTGCCACCTTTTTTTAAAACTGACCCTGGCCATTAATTACTACTTCATCACAGCATACCATCAATTAATTGTATGGGAAGAGGGTGAGTAAAAAAGAACTAGGCAACCTTTGACAATACATATAAGATTCAGGTTTTTAAAATGTTTTCAAGTTGTGTTCAGCACATAAGGAAAAGAAGGCAGGGGAGAGGAACATGGTAAGACGAGTGTTTCCTGAGCACAGAGTAGCAGATGAGATCACCCCTTTTCCAAACTCCATGTGGTCCAGCACATTTCCCACACACTGTTGACAAGATCTCAAATGGTTCTGCTAATCACATTCAACACTTGTCAGCAAAATGAAGCACAAGAGTATATTTGGTTGCAACTTTCGTACAGACTAACAAGACAATGACAAATAAAGCACATATGAAAACAAATTAATCATTTGACAGTGAGTCTCAAGAGAAGTAGAAACGAGTGCTATACACTTAGTATGATGTACCTGGGGACAGAATGCCTGTCACTCGGTACAGCTGTCTGTACACGTTATTGTGTGTGTGACTGTACCTGGGTTCATTTTTGAAGATCAACACAGTACACGGATTGTACTGTGTGAGCCCAATCCTAACTAAATCCCACTCACCTACTCTCACTGCTGCAACAGTGCATCCTGCAGGAACGGACATCTCCCCCCCCCCCCGGTAAAGGAAAGTTTTTTCCCTTACCCGAGAGTAAGCCTCAGTTAGCCCAATAGGTTACTTCAGATCTGCACCAGCTACTTTGCTGGTGGAGGTCCAAGATGAAAATGGACCTGAGGGAATGAGGGGAGGATGAGACAAGAATATTGGTGCAAGTTACTGCTGCTTATATCTGCCCTGTTCTGTTTATCCTTCCAACTTTTCCCCTCCCAGACACTTCCTAGTTTCTCCCCCTCCCTGGTCTGTTCTGCCCATGTTCTGTCTGCACTGCTGGCATACTGGCAAGAGTGGGGTCCAGCAGTGAGGCTGCAGTGCTACCACCACTTCTTGTGGCAGTGCTCACAAAATAGCAGCCAACCCCATGCTGAATGAGCCTTCAACAGCAGAATACAGAACCCTCCATGTGCCAGTCCAATCCTAGTTAGGACTGGGCTGTGTACTTGCATTGAATGGAACATGTGAATGGTATGGATTAACAGCGATTGTCCCCAGATGTACTTGGGAACAGTGGCCAATCCTACAGTTTTATCATTAACTGTGATGTTGGGAAGCAGCAGGTACCCGAAATTGGTTTCATATCTTCAAAATACATGGAAGGAATCCACAACTTTCACAACAGAACAATGACTTAGACTACATCTAAACAGGCATTTCCACACAGCAGGGCCTACTAACCTGGCAAAGTCAGCCGATTTGTGGATTCAGGGACTGGCGCATTGTTCATAAGTTGCTTTGATCCTTTAAAAGGAAAAAAAAGAAGTTTAAGAAAGGATAAATGTGAACAACTTTCCCCGCGGCGCACTTGTACTTCTCTTAATAGTGACTTTCCTTATATGGTACCTACCCAGATATAGGAAACTGCCATGCTGAATCAGACCTCGGTTCAGCTAGCTCAGAGCCCAGTCCTACTGCCAGCAGGATGGGCATGCAGGTAATCACAAACATGCTGTAAAGCACTTTGCAGCCACTCAGAGGCCAGTGTTGTCGGGGGAGAGGCCCCTCAGCCAAAGCTGGAGGTGCACCCACCAAGTACAACAAGTACAGGGTAAGTCCACTGCTGGGTGGTGGTGGTGGTGGTCGTGGTGGTGGTGGTGGTGGTGGTAAGGCAGAACAGCAATGGGGAAGGAGCCTTTAAGGTGAGAGAAGGAGAGGTGGTTCAGGCCCAGAAGCAGGGCAAGGCCATGGAAGCCAACAATTGATGGCAAGGGCAAGGCCAACAATTGTTCCTTTCCCAAAGGAGATCTTTGCAACTCCCCTCCCACCATAGGATGCAACAGTTGCCTTTTTGGCGCCGCTACATTGTTGGTGGTGGGAAACGGCTAGGATTGGCCTGTGAGTGCTCTTTTCCAGTCCATCTTACCTCTCATGCAATCCAGTTCAGTGAAACTACTGCACTGTGCTCTGCATTTGCTGAGTGCCTGAACAGCTTTAGGGGCTCCAAGAAGGACAGCCTTTTACAAGATCTTGATCTGTCATATTTGGAACACCTAATTGTTCATGGGAAGATATAGCTGACCTTAGTACTTTTAATCCTATACCCCATTTCAGCTACCAGAAGTGTGCGTTGCAATGATTAATCTTCTGGGCAAAGCCACAGAACTCTGTCCCACTTGCTTCTCTGCAAGTGTGTTGCCCTGAGCATGTAAATATTAGGTGTACATTACCAAAATAAAACCCATGAACAGACACACGCGCCATCTCTTTATTACAGCAGAAGATCAGCTTTTGAACCCATTGTTTTATTTCAAGTGGAGAAGCCAAGTGGGTCCAAGTTAACATCTGCCATGCATGCGTTTCTTCCATGTAGCCTCAATCTTTGGTGTTACCTAGCAGCAAGGTAGGGGAAGGAGCAGTGTGCCTTTTTCCCCACATTGAAGAAGTTCCAACACTGCCAGGGCCAGCTTTAGGGTGACGTGGCTGATTGGACCCAATTGGTCCCTGCCGCTGCAGCTGCCACCTTGCTCTGTGGCTGGTGCTTTGGCATGTAATCTTGCGTGGGGAGTGCAGCAAGCAGAGTTTTGCTGCTGGGCAGCCTTTGGGCCCCAGGAAGCAGTTGGCAGTGACATCATCATGTCACTGCCCCCTACTTTCAGATGCCACGCTTTGCACAGGGCGCCATCAGCCCTGGGCTTGCCACTGCTGCCCATCCCAGTGAGTAAGGGGGGGCATGGGGCCCCTTGCAAAAATGTTTTCCATTGGGCACTGCAGCTTCTGCGGCTGACCCTGAACATTGCTTAAAGTAAAGGTGGAAGGGGCCTTCAATCGCCTCCACTCCCACAGCCAGGAAGAAGCGCATGTTTCTATCTCAGTGGGTATCTGACTCAGTGATAGTGATGACAACTAACTCAGTTATTCTGCTTGATGAAAAAGTCAATCTTTGCACAGAATGGGACTTCAAACCCAGTGGAGATCTCATTGCTTTTATTTGGTAATAAGATGAACAAACTCATTTACAGAAAAAGTAAAATGTTGGAAAACGGTTTTGTACATTTGGAGATGACATGCCTCTTCCCCCCCCCCCAAATTGCCTTCAATATATTTTCTTTAAATTAATTCTCAGAACAATTGAGGATATTCAGCATTCCATGCTCACAATCATTTGTGCATCCTTAGTTGTAACAAACCCAGGGCCCAATCCTATCTATCTAACCTTCCAGCATTGATGCAGCTGCACTGACAGAGATGTGCTGATTCCTGCAGTTGGGGGGGAGGCAGTCATGGAGACCTCCTCAAGTTAAGGGAACATGCAGCTGCATAAGCACTGCAAAGTTGGATAGGATTCTCCCGGCCCATTTTTTACTCAGTCAGGACATGCCTGAGGGTGCAATCCTAACCAACTTTCCAGCACCTGGGTAAGGGCAATGCAGCTCCGAGATAAGGGATCAAACATTTCCTTACCTTGAGAAGGCCTCCGTGACTACTACTCCACTGCAGAATGCAGCACAGCCCCCATTGGCACAGCTATGTCGGTGCTGGAAAGTTGGTTAGGATTGTGCCCTGAGTGTCCCTTCTTGTTTTAGCAATGAATTAGGGCTTTCCTATTTGGACAGCGCAATGGACACATAACCACCCTACCCACCAAACCCAAAATTTACCTGTTTGGAAAATGGCTGTGGGGCCACAAGGACCATGGATTGCACTGTTTTCTGAGGCCTCTCCAACAGTTATATTTTTATGTGCACACCAAAAATGTTTTGTATATACCTACTTGTGATTGTGAGTGTGTTTGCAAACAAGATTCTCATACGGGGACATCCAGGGTCACACTAGATGTGGCCAGTGAGCTCCATGTTTGCAACGACGTCTCTCCCCCCCTCCAAAACTGCTGTACTCCTGCCCCTGGCTATTCAGATCAAAGCACAGCAGAAGTGGATCAAATCCTTTGCCCCTTCACTGCAGACCAATCCAAAACACACACATACACCCAGAGCTATGGGGAGAGACTCAAGTTGGGGAGGAAAAGGGTTACACCCCCTTCCTGCATTGTAGGTACCCCTGTATTTAGGCAAAAGAAGAAGTTGAAAATATTAAGTTTGACATCATGGCCAGTTTCCTGTTTCCTAGGAAACATGTCATGTCAGCTTCCTGTCTGAGTGTCCACTCAGTGGCAAACCCAGATATGCTTTGTCATATGGGTGAAGTGGCCCTTAACTCAGTTCAATAGATACATCACCATCACAAATTCTGGCTAACATGGCAAAACCCTAAATGCATTTTGATTCCTGCATGATGCTAACTTAGGAAAATAAAATGTGTTCCAAGATGAGAGCACTTAGGTTTGATTAATTTTTGCCTCTCAGCCAATAAGCTTATGAGGTTCACTGGAACTTCTTACAAATCAATGTCATCTTAGAGCAATGTGATCAAGCAAAGCAGGTCAAAACATAACTTTCTTCTGAGTACAGCTGAGTACCACACTATTTTGTGATCTTCTTCCAAACATCTACTCATCTAGTCATGCCAAGAGAGGGATGAGAGATGCATCACTTAAGAGAAAGCAAACCCTAAGCACTAGAACCCAGAAAGAAGACATCAGTATCATGGTTTGCCAATTGCTCAGTGTGCATCACCACTCGCATTTTACCCCTAGTCTATCAGGGATTATCTGTGTCACTGGAAAGGGGAGGGATGCCCAGTTCTATGAGTTTTCATTCAAAGCACTGGGTTTAAAGGAGCCTAAGGGTACAGCTCATCTCCTATCTTGCAAATGCAATGACCTTCCTCCACCTCATCCACTAAACCAGGGAGGAGACAAAAGCAGAGAAAGAGCCCTGCCAAGCAAGGCAGAAGCAGGGAATAATGTCAGCTCTGCATATGACCCAGTATTTGGATGAGTCAGAATTCTACAAAAAAAATAGGAAAGTGCTTTTTAAAAAATTGCATATAAAACAGTATAAAAATATAATCCAGGCAAAAAGAAAAGGAAAGGCTCACTTCAGTCTACCGCTAATAAATCAGTCAATAGAAAACAGCTACACTTTGATTCAGTTACCTATATACAGTCAGCAGTGAAACATAATGTGATTATGCAGGGCCAGCACCCTTACCCCGGGCGGGGGGGGCAGGGAAAACGTCCCTTCTCCCGAGGAACCTCCAATGGCTGCCGCGGTGCCCACAGGATGCAGGGGTAGCCGTTTTGGCACCATTGCTCCTACAGGGGTCGGGCAGTTTAGGATTGGGCTGTAAATAGCCACTGACTTACACTGTATTTGGGTGTTTTTTTTTCCAACTATGTGTAAGCACTGATTTAGCACAGCAGGATATGGTGCTGTTGCTGTGCAGCTCTTGCAAATGACAGTTTAAGGAATCTGATAAAGACCAAACAGACAGATGCAGGAGGTACTGCACAAATTGTTCTACGGAGGCAGGAACAGCAATAAAACCAGGAGCTCCGGAAATCGAATATTGTGTTCCACTGTTATTTTGCTTCATGGTGTTGCTTCTAAGTGCCAGGAAGGTCTAATGCCTCTATTTTCTAACAAAGCACCCATTTTTCTTCTGTGCCTAATTGTGGCAAAAAAAATAATAATGTTTTTTTTTTTTAATGAAACAATTCAGGTCCCTGGATTCAAATAGCCTCCAACTTGATTATTGGATCAGAATTGTTTCAAAAGGATATTCTTTGGAATCACTTGGCTAAGCCAGGAAGCAGATATTTCAGTGTTTTCCACTATTGGGAAGATCTGAATTTTGGAAACAAAGCACTCTTTATTAATGGGCTCAGGAAGAAGCCTAGAGATAAATATTTTAGGCCTGTACATATTTGTTTCTTTTTAAAGATCTGGTGAAGGCTGAAATGCAATCCAAGCAATTTATTCTTCTAGGTAACAACGAGAAAAGATTGTGCTTTCCCCCCCTTTCCCCCATGGGTTTATACAGTGCACTCTTTCTCCTTTAGTTCTATTTGCACTTCACTCTAGTTGGGGTAGAGCTTCTATCCGGCAGCAGTGCGGAGCCAGCCAGCCGGCATCTGGAGTGGGGTGATGTGCTGACACTGTGGTGTCACGCCTGCACATCACCCCACCCCAGCTTCCAGAATGGCTCTGATTTGGAGGCAAATGGAGCCTAGGGGCTCCCAGGATGGCCATTAATAGCTGCTCTTGCCACTCTGAGCACTTGGCTGGTGAGTGCAGTGAATCCCACCCCTGCAGAGGAACCAGAAAACCCTGGGGCACTGCTGGAAGGTGAGCTGGGATGCCCCCAATGCCTCCTCAAGCTCCGCCATTGCTTCTGCCTTGTACAACTACTGCCATTGGTGATATTTCACATCATCACCATCATCATCAAACAGTATTTATATACCGCTTTTCAACACAAAGTTCACAAAGCGGTTTATAGGAAATAATAAAGTCAAATGGCTCCCTGTCCCAAAAGGGCTCACAATCTAAAAGAAATGCAGAACACCACCAGCAACAGCCACTAGAAAGACACTGTGCAGGGGTGAAGAGGGACAATTACTCTCCCCCTGCTAAATATAAAAGGAACACCACTTGAAAAAGTGCCTCTTGCCCAGTTAGCAGGGGTACATCTTGGGCATATATCACTATATGGGGTGGGCTGGTGCCCCCCACTCAAAACTAGTGCCCAAAAATCCATTGCCTGTTCCACCTAATTCACCACAGCCTCATCCTGACATTTCAACACTAATTGATTCATTGTCAATGAGTGTAATAAAAAATGGATCTAAAGTGCTTTAAAACTCTTCAGAGTAAGTAATCAAACCATTGAGGGGGGAAATGGTCAGTGAGAAAACAAACCTACTGCTCTTTCATCTAGGAGCATACCAAAGTGAGGTACCAAGGGAAGTACTATTTAGGGGTACCAAGAGGTGGAGTCAGGTCGAAAACTGGCTGAGTTCCCACACCATTAGAGGGTCCCATCCAGCCAAGCTGATCCCTGAACATGCAGTGTCAGTGGCAATGGTAACACCCAGGGTATCATGAGGGGGCCAGAGTGGGGTGCTATGGGGGAGCTCAAGGCAGAATTTTGACTCAGGTTCCCAGCAACCAGACACCAGCACTGGAAGTAACCATAAAATTAAGCAAAGGGTTAGAGATTGGGCTTTACCACATAGCTTACAGTACAGTATTATGTATAGTTAGAAGACTGTTTCATTGCGTTCAGTGGGACATACCCTTTAGCAAGTGCTTGAAAGAGCTAATGTCCAAACTGAAAATCAGAAACTGGAAAAAGTAGAGAATCAATTCTGGCTAGATCATATACTTTCAAAAAGAGCCCACACTACATTTATACTTAGCTGTGATGGTTGAGCAGTGACAGCAATGAGCCTGAAATACGACGGCTTTCAACAGGCATGAATCTTGTACACAGTATATATAATATGTCAATGGACCACAAGCTTGTGTGTGGTGTGTGTGTGTGTGTGTGTGTGTGTGTGTGTGTGTGTGTGTGTGTACTGTTGCTACACTGTGTAAATTTATGGGGACAGAAGTGGTGGTTTGGTAGTTATTCTAGATAACAAATTATCCCAGACTTTATAGAGTTCTCAGATACTTGATATTCATGGGGTGTTTTTAAGTACAAAAAAATAGCTAATCTTGATCCAGTTGAAGAAGAAACAGTGTCCCGCTTGGTGAGTCTAGACCAGTGATGGTAAACCTTTTGGGCTCGGTTTGTCAAAAATTTGGGAAATAACTTGATTCTGCTGGTGTGTCAACACCTCCCCAGACAAAAGACAAATAATTCTTTATATTCAATTATTTAAACTAAAACTACAGTCCAATCATGTGTGGTGCTTTGTATTATATAAAGAAACACCAAATAATTACAAACATGAAAAATGAGAAAAGCAAATTCCGTTTTTGTCAGGCATTGGTGAATGCTGGTGTGTCACCCCAAACGTTGTGGCGTGTCACCTTTGACATGCATGTCATAGGTTCGCCATCACTGTGTAGCCTAGCCAGAGGGGAGTGGCAAAGTAAGTATGGCAGGCACCACGACAAGCCATTTACAGCGAGTGGCCCCTCCCCTTGCCATCAGAGCCATTTGGGGCAGCGACAGCAATGCACAGGACATTGCCATGGGTGCCCTGAATGTCTCCGATGGCAAGAGGCCACTTACACAGCGCATCGTGGTTCCTGCAATACTTACCATGCTATCCCCCTCTGGCTATGCTTCTGAGCCTAGATACATTTTAACTGCATCTCACATTCACTGCTGTTCCAGCTCTGTTCCCTGCTTCTCCCTCACCAGAAGTACAGAGTATAATGAAATGAGGCACTCCCAAACCAATACTGCTTTTTCCACTCATGTTTACCCATTATGTAGAGTCCATCACCATATCATCGAGGCCAACAGAACTTAGGTTGAAAGTGATTTGATTAAGGCTACACAATGAGTCCATGGCAGAAAATCACACCCATGCATAAACACATGACTGCTTCTCATCCATTTCCATTTATCAGTGGGGAACAGAGATGTGAAAAAGGAACTTGTGAACAAGGGACTTGTCCGAGTTCAAACCATGAGCTGATGGAAGACCTACACTCTCTTTCACCACCCTTGTTGTAGGTCAGGATGCAGAGAGGTTACAAATCCAAGAATTAAAGGACGTCAGGGTGACTTGAAAATGAGTTATCCCTTAACATGCTTCAGCCACTTTAAGTGTTCCTTCCCCAAGGAGTAAGGGAGGGGGGAACCCCGAAGTCATGCTTCACAAAAAACTGCTGCAACTTCAAGAATGTGTCCTGTCTGTCTTCACACCATCCCTGAGATATGAGCCACAGTATTATTCCAAATTACAGGCAGGAGATAGAGGTAGAGAGAAAATGACTTGCCCAAGCCTAGATAAGGAGGCTGTGACATAAAATCCTTCAACACACAGGAATTTACATAGGGAAGAATGCAGGGAGCACAGCGACAGAAGCCAGAGTATTTTCTGCTTTCTTACTGTGCTCCTCAGCCACTGTTGCTACCATTATCCAGAGCTGAGTTGATTCCAACTGAGAGTGCAATCCTAAACTGGAGTTAGGCCGGCATAAACTAAGCCAGCAAAGTTTGGCCAGCAGAAGCAGTGGCATCTCTACAGGGAGGGCAGAGCTCTAAGTTTTGCAAGGAGCCTTACCCTGTCATGTAAATCCCTCCTCTCCCTTGCTGCTGTAGCCAGTAAGCAATGCCAAGGTGCTGCTTTTCCCTGTGAGGATTGGCTAAAATGGTGCAGGAATGGAGTGATTTCCACTGCAAGGTAAGGCTTCTTGCAAAACTTAGAGCTCTGCCCTCCCTGTAGAGACACCACTGAGCACAAGGGCCACCATAAAGCATGTTTGGACAACTCTCGGAGTCAGGGAGGATGGCTCACGTCTGTGTGCTGGACTCTCTGACACCAAGAGGGGTCCAAAAATACTTTACGTTGGCCCTTGTGCTGGCGAAACTTATGCCGGCCTAACTCAGTTTAAGATTGCACCCTCAGTTGGAACCACATGAGAGAATAAGTCTGCACTCCTGCACACACTTAACTGAGAGTAACAGTTCAATCCTAACTGGGCTGCCTGTAGTGGCTCGGAAACAGCCACCACTATATCCTGTGTGGGCAGAGAGGTCTCCTCGAGGTAAGGGAACATTTATTCCCTTACCCTGTGTTGAGCACTGGTAGCCTCTGTGGTCTACTCGCAGCTGTGCCAGCTCAATTGCTGGTGCAGAACCGAGTAGCCCCATGCAGGGCTCTCCGGTCCGAGAGGGGGGTTAGGATGCAGTGGAGGCCTCCTTCGCCACCCCCACTTCCTCCTAGCCTGAACCGCCCAAAATTCCCACACTGCCCCCATTCCGCCCGTCTCCCTGATGCCTGACACTGGCGGAGGTCTACCCATGCAGGCCTTTCACTGCAGGCACTGGCCTCTGTGTGTTTGCCATATGTTTGTGGCCACAAGAGTACCTGTGCTGCTGGCAGGAGTTGGTTTCAGATTGGGCTGCCTGCCTCATTGAGAACATCATCATTGATTGTGCTATAAGCTTGGAGGCATGATGGCCTATCTGTTGCCAAACGCTGTGCGGGCCTCCACGTGGAGAGGATTCAGGTGGCACGTCCGTCTACCTCCCATGGCATGTCACCCGGGCCAGAACACCCTCCACTTGCTATGCTACTGATGCGACTCCTTCTGCATGTTATTAATGAGCATAGGATACAATAATGAATCCTTTCTAAAACCAAGCAATCCTCTGCATGTTTGTGTCTGAATCAGCCACACTTTAGGATGCACTCCTATACACACTTTCCTAGGGGTAAGCAAGCCCCACAGAACACTGTGAAGCTTACTTCTGAGTAAACACATAGAGGATTAGGCGACAAGAACTGCTATTTTAAATGGTTCTTTCAACAGCATTCTCTGGTCTTTCAAACATCTGGTAATTATAATCCCGAAAGTGTTGAGGACTCAGCAAGATTTGAGCAAGTCATTCTTTTCTTCTATTCTTCTTGCCCCACTTTTCAGAATAGCACTGAAGATGTGTAAGGAAATGTTATTTTCCATAATGACCCTTAGTGATAATGTGTGTGTGTCTATACTACAAATAAATTATTTGTAAGCATGCTGAAATTGCTTTGGTATGACTGCCCAGTCCCATTGTAAAACTACAGTGACTGGGGCTGCTTTGGGGAATGGCAGCTCAGTCAGACTGTGTTTGGGAATCGAAATAGAGTTGCAATGCTATGCACACTTACTTTGGAAAAAGGGTTGCTCTATAAGATGTGGGGCCTGCAAAAAAGAAAGCAACCCCCCCCCAAAAACCCTTACCTGTACAGAGTTCCATGCAACCCAGCATCTCATCCAAATTGCTCTTAGCTTCTGTACTGCCCACCCCCTTGTGTGCAGTATTCACATACAGTACCAGGGATCAAAGGCCCAGAGGAAAGTCCTTCTGGCATGCTGGTGTTTGGGTAAAAAAAAAATCCTTTAAAATACCAAACAGCATGGAAGCCTGCATGGGTGCATGCTTTTCATGCATCCCACATTTCAGGTAAAAAAACTCTACATTTACTTCCAAAACAACTTGCATAGTATTGAGCTGATGGTCACAATTAAGAGCATTGCATACCTGGGACATACAGGGCCATGGTGGTGCTGTGGGTTAAACCTCTGAGCTGTTGAGCTGGCTGACCAGAAGGTTGGCAGTTCGAGATCATGCGACGGAGTGAGCTCCCATCACTTATCCTAGCTCCTGCCAACTTAGCAGTTCAAAAGCACATAAAAATGCAAGTAGATAAATAGGTACCAGTTCGGTGGGAAGATAACAGTGTTCCGTACGCCGTGGCGTATAATCATGCCGGCCACATGACCACGGAAGCTTGTCCTCGGACAAAACGCCGGCTCTTCAGCTTAGAAACGGAGATGAGCACCGCCCCCTACAGTGGGTCACAACCAGTGATGTCATTCAGGGGGAACGGACCAGAATGGGCGTTCCGGATCCTAACGGGCTCCGTGGCTGCTTCCGGGTTTTTTGTTTGTTTTTTTCAACATTTGAATTTGTACTTAAAAGTGAGTTCCTGTTCCTAAATCATTTGAATGACACCACTGGTCACAACTAGACCATTTGGTCATGGGGAAACCTTTACCTTTTTATGGCATTGTATTGGAGACTGAATTAGGTCAGCCTTGGAATTTGCCACGTGAAGGGTAGAAAGAGGGAGGCTCAATTGCCTCTGGGGCAGTTAGGGAGTGGTGATACACTGTGATACACTGATGTGCTGTTGAGCTGGGGCGCACTCTTCTCCCATCCTGATGAAACAAAAGCTAATAAGACAACTTGGGTGAATTTACTTCATGCTTTGTTTCTCTTCCTCCTATCAGATGATCCAGCAATGAATGGTTTGTTGCACGAACCCCCCCTCCCCAAAAGGAGATCTGAGTTGGTTGCAGTTTATTTGACCTCCCTCTACTAGTGGTTTCAAGGTTGGCTGACATGGATTTAAGCATGGTAGATTTGCCTTTTTAAATACCTTTTTTCTAATAGGAGATGTCACACAAACAACAAACTGAGCAACAGTTTGAGCAACACTTTTGCTCCAATACCAACCCAATAAAGTGACAGATCAAATGAACCATAAAAAAAAAAAAGATACAAGCCAAGGAAACATTGAGAAAATGAAATCTATCGAATGTATTTTTTTTAAAAAAAAAATGCTATAAAGCTGTCTAGGAATGCAGCATCTTGCTTTATTTGTAAAATAGCCTGGTTTCTTCCTTTTTTATTTTTTAAAAAAGAATGCTCTAAATTGTGACTTAAAATGGACAGACGGTTCAATGCTTCTTTTCTGTACATTAAAATAACTCATGGAAACAACAGTGTTTCATCATCAAGCCTCTCTCCACACATGCATCAGTTCTCTGCTTCACTGCGCCCAAATATTTTTCACAAGCTGGGACTTGTTGCATGACTGTCAGAAGGCCTCACACTTGCTTGCTTTGCAAATCAAAACCTTAACCCCAAAAGCTGAAGGGGCTCCTTCATTTCAAAACTCAAACAATCCTTCACTTCCATGAAAAAAAGAGCAAAAAAAAATCCCAAAGTGAAAGCCCCAAAGTCATTAGCTGCGAAGTAGCCCGTGAGAGAAGGAAAAAGAAGCTGTGGCTCGGAAAGCTGTGTAACGCCCTCCCCAGAAACTGGTCTTTGTGGAAGGAGGAGGAGAATAATGAAGATCAGCTAAAATGATGAAAGAAATTTGCAGTCTCTTTTTTGATTACATTTTTTTACTCTTCCGTATCTGGAAAAAAAGAGAGAGAGAGAGAGAAAGTTGTCAATGTTCCTCCCTATTGTCCAAGAAACGGAAAAAATAGAAAGGGGGGAAAAAAGTAGCCTACATAACAGCATGTTATGGTTAAGCATGTTATTCCTTGGCACTGCTGTCTGTGCAATTTTTGTCTATGGGGTAAAAAGTCAGGGGTGGTTTTGTCACTCATTTAAAGCCGCACAAGGACAACACGTTTTCTAAACAAATTTAGATGAGCGGAATAGAACAGAACAGATGTATCAGGGGAAAGGGTTAGAAAGTCCCCCTCCCCATATACTACTACCCCCAAATTCAGCTGGTTGGTTGATTTTATGTGAGAGTCAGAGTGGTGTAATGGTTAGGTAGGAACTGATCAGAGGAAATTGGGGTCAATGTCCTGATCCTGGGCTGGCCATAATCTCTCCGCTTAACCAACCTCACAGGATTGTTGAGAGGATAAAAAAGGGAACGGAAGTCATGCCTGCCACCCAGAGTACCTGGGGAGAAGAATGCAATAGCAAAATAAAATTAAATACATAAAAAATTAAATGGTAGAAATAAAATTGAAACATTGGAGTATCCAATGAAGTATTGATGGTTTCCAATGTCTGCCCGTAGGCTTCAGGCTGGACCTTTTCAGACTCCTCCCTCAGCAGCAAATCAGACTCCTGCAAAGGAGGGAGGGAACTCTAGGAGTGACATTGACACAAAAGATGAAAGGCTGCAGTTGAAAGTGAGAAAGCCCTGGTATTTATGCAGAAATGCTTTAGCCGCCTGCATAGGGATGTTTGGATTTCAGCCTTCATCTTTGGGGCATCGTTTTTTTATTAGATCAATTTCCTAAATGCTTCCTGCCTAGCTGAAACATGTCTTTGACTTGCCTTTTATTTACATGCTGCTGATTAGCTCCTAGAAACCTCTTTACAATAGATTGCACCAAAAGGAAATTAGCATCAATATGACCCATTTTGAAAGGAATAAAAAGAGCGTTTTTTTCTTCCCCCACAAAGCACACAACTGCAGTTAGAAACGCATTGCGACTGAGTGTTACAATATAATGGCCAACAATATAACAAGATTAGTGAACTAGCTAGACAAAAAAACCTTGCCCAGATGTTATGGGAAATGCATGTGCAATCAGTGTACACAGGTTCGTTATTTGTATGTGCGTTAGGTAATACTCACTGTTCAACACATGCTCATTTATTTTATTTATATATTCAGGCTACCTAATGAAGAATGCTGATGTAAGCGTATTCCCAAATGGTGTCCTAGTGGGTGTTTCAGAAAGGAAGAGGTAGGAAACAGGCATGCAAACACACAACAAAATGCTAATGATCAACAACTTATGCTGGTTACACAAACAACTACTCTACATTGTTCTCCCTTAGAAGCTGAGCTTTGTGCATGGCGACAATGGCACACACAACTTGCACAAATAAGCATGTGCTCATCACCCAGGATTTCTTTGGCTAACAGGTTTGCTAGATCTCTTCCCCTTCCTTTCCCTTCCCTTCCCAGTGCAATGCTGTTTTTGTAACACGGCAGGAGAAACGATGGCAGCGATGCAGGGGTGCTGGAAGGGTTGTTTCTTCCTCTCTATTCATCCTTAGCATGCAAGGAAAATTCACCACAAGCTGCTTGTTGCCTGCATTCTAAGGAGCAATATACCCTCCCAATCCTGTGTCACTGCCACAACCTTTTCTGATGCACGGCCAAGCACTGCACTGGGGAATCAAATGGGGGAGGGAAGAAAAACCTCCCTTTCCTCAATCTGTTGCTAAAGGCCACCCTACCACTGCCCTAAAGTAAGTGGTGTTTGGGAGTAGAAATGGACAGAGCAGGTGCTGAAGAGGGCATTAACTGAGGGCACAATCCTAACCAACTTTCCAGCACCGAAGTAAGGGCAATGCAGCTCTGAGGTAGGGGAACAAACATTACCTTGAGGAGGCCTCCATGATGCCCCCCCCCCACTGAAGGATGCAGCACATGCCCCATTGGCACAGCTATGCCAGTGCTGGACAGTCGGCTAAGATTGTACACTGAGCCTCAGTTTTTCTCCAATTTTGGTGGGAGAAAAATGGGATCCTTTCCAAATTTACAGATCATTTCAAACTGAAACTAAATCAGTTCGCGCAACTCTAACATGTACAAATGTTTACCATAAAGTACATGTGCAAACACATACCTACAAAATAGTTTTTGCATAGGGCAAATTCATGCATGCTTGAAATATTCATGGCTGTTAACTAAGAGTTATCCGGTCCTCAGCAGGTGCCATGAATTGGCTCACTGAATGAAATGACACCCCTAGTCTAGAATGCCTTTAAAATATTTGGATGCCCAATCACAGTACGTTCATCCTCCGTCCTTGCCATTAAATGATTTAATCGATTTGAATCTTAATGATGCGGGTGGGGAGTGCCCCAAGGCTACTAAAGGGGAGGAAACCACTTCTGTGATGGTTAAACATGATTCTATCTCTTATGAAAAGATTTTAACTTCCAATAATTTCATTTGTACTGATGGGAATAACTCTGCAGTGAAGGCCATGGACTCAGAATCGATGACTGAAGAGGAGGCTACCCTGATTACAGGCTTTTTCCTCCTTCCAAAAGAAGGCCAGCAATATATTATTGACAGGCTCCAAATGCTTCTTAGCATGTTTACCATCAATCTCCCTAATTTTGAGGAGCATTTGAATCCTTCTGCATTAATTCCAGCTTCTGTGTCTGATGTACAGCTCCCCGCAGTCTCAAGTTTACCTATGAAAAGAACTGTAACTGACAACCCCATTACTGAGGATCGTCACTCCTCTTCCTTGTGACATTCTATTGCCAGTCTGCATTGTCCTTTTACCATTATATCTTGGAATATTGCAGGCTGGCAAAATAAGATTTTGGATTTGGATTTTTTGGATTTTCTTTCAGATTTTTCTATCATTTGTCTACAAGAGACGTGGTTGCAGGATATGGATTGTCCAGTTTGTTCACTTCAAGGATATAAGTCTTATGTACACCCAGCCTTAAAGTATCACTCTAAAGGCAGAGCGAGTGGTGGCTTGGTGACCTTTGTTTCAGATAAATTAAATGTGACCTCGGAAATCATATTTAAGGATAAGTACAATTTTATTTTATTGGTCCTGATAAAAGGAATTGGGAGTCCTGGCTTAGATAATTTGATTTGTATAAATGTATATTGTCCTTTTGGGTCATCTTCGAGAGTGATGTCTTTTTGGAATGATTTGGAAGATGCCCTTTTATTCTGTGAGACCAGTTTTCCGCAGGCTGCCTATGTTGTGTGTGGGGATTTTAATGCTAGAGTTGGGTCAGGTGCAAATGTGGCTGATCTTTATTGTAATGAAGCCTTCTTGCCTGATCATTTTTCTCGGGATAGGGTGGCTAATATACAAGGCAGCAGGTTGGTAGAAATAATGACGTCTTTTCAATTTACGTGTTTACATGGTAGCCCTTTAGACTACTCCAATGGCTACTTTACCTATCTAAAAAATAGCAGAGCGGTCTCTGTTATTGATTATATATTTTGCTCAGACAGTTTATTATCTTTAAAGCCGCATTATGATATTCTAGACCGCCCAGAAAGCGATCATCTTCCTGCCTGTCTATCCTTGTGTATTGATCCCCCTCAACCCTCCCCCACTTTTTTTGAACGGGACGAAAATTCTATGATACTGGGGAAACGTATTAAATGGACCACATTAGTAGATACAGCAATTAAAGAGTTGCTAGAGAGCACTCTTTTGACTGATCTACATAAGGATATTGTGCTGGGTACCCAAAATCCCTTAGCTGGGTTTAATTTCATTACTATGTCTTTAAATCCCTTGCTAGTAACTAAATCACAAAATCCTCAACGAACTAGATCTGAGAATAAATGGTATGATGCCGAATGTAGACAAACTAAAAAACATATCTCCCGATTGGCGAGATGGACGAGATTGCATAGAACTTCTGCTAATATTGATGCTCTAGCTCAGGCCCGTTCAAGCTATAAAAATCTTATTAAACATAAAAAGAACTTGTTTATGTATACACAGTGGAAAGAGTTGAGTAAGGCCTGTAACGAAAAAGATGAGCATAAGTTTTGGTCCTTAGTCTCCCTTCAAAATCCTAATCGTAACTCCCATACTAATCACTCTATCCCTGCAGATACTTGGTGCGCCTATTTTAGTAATATCTTTGATAGCAACGTAATTTTAGGGGATCAATTGTCCAGTTTCTCTTCTTTTTTATCTTCCATGCCGAAGTGGCCCCCAGTCACAGAACTGGAAGTATCTGAGCTTATTAGCTCACTTGCTGCCAATAAAGCCCCTGGTATGGATATGTTACCGCCTGAGGTTTTTACAAATAACTCTGATTGGTGGGCCCCAGTTTTAGCTAAACTCTTTACGTATATTAATGACACCGGCATTTTTCCGGAGAGCTGGAAACAGAGTATAATTTTCCCAATTTTCAAAAAAGGGGATAATAATAACCCCCAGAATTATCGCCCCATTTCCCTTCTGGACATCAGTTCCAAAATCTATACCCGCTTTCTGCTTTTAAAATTGTCTAAGTGGGTAGAGGAAAATAATATCCTCGCCCAAGAACAGGCGGGTTTTAGGAAGGGGCATAGCACCATAGATCAAATTTTTGTCCTAAATCATTTAATTGTTAAATACACTACCAGACCGTATAAACGACTTTTTGCAGCTTTCATTGACTTTTCTTCTGCTTTTGATACAGTTTCCAGAACCCGTTTGTGGGAAAAATTAGCCCTGACAAATATTGACCAGAGACTTTTATTTTTAATTCAGCAGTTATATTGTAATACTTCTTTGAGGGTTAGGCTAAATCCAGAAGGAAAGTTGACGAAACCAATTTGTACCACCAGAGGAGTTCGACAAGGATGCCTTTTAGCCCCTCTTCTTTTCAATTTATACTTAAATAATATTGTTTCTGAGTTTTCACATCCTGATTATTTTTCTCCTTCTATTGGTAATCGAAAGATTGCTATTTTATTATATGCAGATGATATTGTTTTGCTTTCACAAAATAAGAAGGGTCTCACTAGAATGCTTAGGAAACTGGATGAGTTTAGTATCCAGGAACAACTGAAAGTAAATTATGATAAATCTAAAGTTGTTGTTTTTGGACATCGTTCTCCTGTTTATAATTGGTTTACTGGTACTCATAAAATAGAACAGGTTCAAGTATTTAAATATCTTGGCGTTCTATTTGATAAAAGAGTTAACTGGAACTCGCATTTCCAACATGTTAAAACCTTAGCTAAGAGATCAACATTCTCAATAATTAAATTTTTCCATTCTGGGGGAGGGAATTTGGTGCCCCCGGCTCTTAAGGTTTTTGTTGGGAAGGTTATTGCCCAGATTCTATATGGCATTGAGATATGGGGGATTAACCTGCATAAGTTACATATATTTGAAATCATACAGAATAAATTTCTGAGACATATTTTGGCTCTCCCCCCTAGCACCCCTGCAGCTTTTCTTAGAGCCGAAGTTGACCTGGTCTCTATTAGGGCCAGAGCAAGGCTCTCTATTTTATCATACTATCACAGAGTGCTGCATATGCGAGACTACCGCCTGCCTAAACTATGTCTGGAGGAACAATTGAAGTGCGGTGGTTGGGCCAGTTCGGTTCACTCATTGTTATCCGCTATCTCTCTTTCTACTGATATTTTTGTTTTTGTGGATTGCAAGTCGTTATTGAGGGAGTGGTTATATAAACAAGACAACGAACAGGATTTAGCCCTCCTGAAAGTTTCTCATTTTTCTCAGATTTATAGTTATTTTAAAATTTCTCATTCTAGACCATTATATTTTTATTCGCTTACTTATGTTAAGCTAAGGAAGGCCTTCACGGAATTACATCTCCAAACTATGCCAACTGCGTATCTCGAAGGTAGATTCCAGGCCACACCTCAACACCTTAGATATTGTATTTGTGGATCTGGGGAGATTGAGGAGGTGGTGCATTATATTCTTTTCTGCCACCTCTATCGTTCTCCCAGGCAGAGATTTTTAGGTCACATTTTGGCTTCCTCTCAACTGGAAAATCCTTTTCTGATTGTGTGCTATCTTCTTTCTGATATTGATCCTCATGTTACCTATATGACTTCTTTGTATGCTAGGGCTGCAAAGGTTATTCGTTACAATTTTGTAAATTCTGGCACTGCAGTCCTTGAATTCTAAACCTAGCGGGGGGACTGGTTTTATAAGGCCTATGGTTTGAGGTTTTTGAGGTTTTAGTAATTACTCCGCTGTGTAAAAGTTATTGTTTTTTTTATTTACCTTTTAATTGTTTTGTAATTGTCATGGCTCTTAGCCAAACAAACAAATAAACTTGACTATTTAATCTAAACTAGAAAAAAATGAATTTTTACTTGGTAAATAGAATGTTGGACCTGGAATGGAGAGACTTGGATTCAAACATTTGTCTACACTGGGATATCAAACCCCTTTCAATATGAGGACCACATCAACTATTTTACACATTTCACGGACCAAATAAAAATCAGCTTTATAAATGAATACATGAAATTTAAATGAATGCATTTTACTTGGATCTTTTTTGTAATCAGCATGATATGATTCAGAACAAATGATAAATGTGACAATTGCAAAGAAGAAGTTCCTTGCTTAAACTGGGAAATGGTATATAATGAGTAAAAACGTAAATTAAATAAGCAAATGCTCTGATGAAAAATTAAGTCGCTGCAGGCTAGATAAAATCTTGTGGTGGGCTGGATGTGGCCTCCGGGCCATAGTTTGGAGATCTCTGGGCCAAACAAAATTCACTGAGGAGCCCTTGAGCAATCTCAGCTAACCCAACCTCAAATAATCAATGACCTGTAACATGCGAGTAGCGGTCCCACCTCCACAGTGAGTGATGTCTCACTGCTGATCAGGACAAAGAAGAATAAAATTTTAAAGCATCTTAAAGACATTCCCAAGTGCTGTATAAATGATACACAGCAATAATAATATGGACAGAGGTGAATATTTATTTGCAGGGGATGTGTGTGTGCATGTTTACTTTCAATGCAACAATATCCATCCATTTCCTTGCACACGCTACCATTCATGTACACACTTCATAGGCAATAGTCATATGCTTACAGTAGTCACTGAAGTCATTTGCGTTTCACCCTCCTGCACCAAAACGCTCTCAATTCAATTCAATGTTAGCCGAGATGTTGACAGTGCTGCCCACCTGCTTTTCTGCTCACCCTTTTCCACCCAGTCCCACCCCTCCCTGGGACTTGTATGCCTTAAGTGGAGATGCAGCAGTTCACAGCTAAATGTTCAGGAGGGGATAGAGAATTATTGGGCAATGGGGGGAAGAGGAGTGGGCTTTCACATTAAAAGCTCTTCTTTTCTGAGATGGAGAAAAATGAGGGGAGGGTCATAATGCCTGCCCCATAGTGCAGAGAAGCACTGCAGGTCTCAGCAACATTTCTAGTAATTACAGAGCCAATTCCAAATCCAGCTGTGTGCTGATCACCCAACACACACACTCTTTATATTTAGAACTATAGTCTCTCTTTGGTCAGCAAGTTCTTTTGCCAAATCAGATGGGTGTGTGAGAGCCAACATACATTGCAGCATTAGAAGGAATCATCCACTGTTCCTGTTACCGAACAACTCAGGACATTTTGAAAGCAATTAATCATCTGCCCACCAGCCAGTACCAAGCAGCTTTGCTATGAACAGATGAACGATCATAAGCAGAGCTCATAATATTAAAAACTACCTTTGTGACCCATGTGCTGGACCATTGTTAATATATAGAACACACATCCAAAAACGGCATAGAATGCTGTTTATGCAGAATGCCGTATTAAAAACTTCGTTGCATTGTTATAATAGGTACTGGAAATACTCTCTCTGGACATCGCTGGACAAATAAAAAGGAATTCTTTGATCCACAATTCTACCTCCTTGGTAGACAAGGTGGGAGAGGCAGAGACATTCAACATCAAAAGTTAGCAGCACTTGCAGATGCCGCATACTGCCATAAAGATTTGAAAAGTTCAGAAATGTGTGACTCTTGTATTTCAACAGTTCAAATGACACATTGACAAGAGAAACAATAACCCTGACCCATCAATCAAGCTTGTGAATTGTAGGAGTACATACTGGCCGCTAGATGGGAGCATTGCCAATTCCTCACATACGTTCTGCCTGATGCATAAGAAAAGCTAGAAGCCTCAAAGTATATTTATATGTAGCTACACAGTCTGAACTTTGACGCCTAGAGCAGTGTTTCCCAAACTGTGGGTTGGGACCCACCAGTGGTTTGTGAGCCAATTTCAGGTGGGTCATGAAGCACCTAGAGCAGCCATATTGAACATATAAGAAGATGGGATGCTGGAAACGAGGAGGGCTGTGTGGCTGTTTTGCTTTTGTCAAGGTGGTAGATAGGCTTTTTTTCTGATTCACTTTTGCTATTGGAAAATGGCTGAGAAATAACCCAACTGATTGCTGCATGCTCTGGAAAGCAGCAGGCTCTGGCATCACAAGGATGGCACTTCCAGCCCTGACATCACTTTTGGTGGGTCCCGGACAGATTGTCATTCTAAAAAGCGGGTCCTGGTGCTAAAACGTTTGAGAAACACTGGCCTAGAGTGTTGATCCTCTGAGGGCCCAGTTCTATCCAACTTTCTAACACTGATGGAAATGCAGCCTGGAGGTAAGGGAAAAAATATTCCCTTACCTTGAGGGGCCTCCGTAACTGCCCACTTCCACCACAGAAGGCAGTGTGCCATCCACTGGTACAGCTGCATCAGTACTGGAAAGTTGGATAGGATTGGGCCCTGAGTCTCCAGGTCTGACTGACAACTGTGCTTCAAAGGACCAAGGCATTCATTCCCAAAAGGGGCCATTACACATACATAACTGAGGAGTCTGCTTGGACAATACTTTCATGCCCAAATGGACCCCACATCATAACAGGTGAATGCTCATGCTATATATGCATACTAGCTCCCCTTCTCCCTTCCCAATTACTTTCTCTGATTGCATGGGGAAGGGCAATAATTGCAATAATTACAAATAATCGCTTCTGCGCTAGAAATCTTCAGCTCACACAAGCAGCTAGGAAGACAAGGCCTTCGCTTGACAAGGCTAGGCCAGACTGGGCGGTACCAGGAAGCCCCTCCCCTCAGGAAGACTTTTGCTGGCCTGCTGGCCTGAGGAGGAGGAGTTTCCCACAAGGAAGGACTGGCCCTGCTGTGAGGCCCTGGAGAAAGACCCAACATGTCATTCTCAAACACCCAATGTCTAGTCTGGCCTGTAGCCCTTGCAACAAGTCAGTGCTCAATTTATCTTGTATCCTGAAAAAAAAAAAGGAAAGACAGAGGTAAAAGGAGAGCACAGGTCCTCCTTAACCTTTACTCCTTCATGTGATTAAAATTTGGCCCACGAACACTGCCAAAACCTGGTTATAATCTGTACTTCAGTGATGGATTTGGGCTTCCACCATTGTGGAAAGGAGCCAAGATTTACCAGAAGAAACTCTGTGTTTGGCATCCTCCCACCTATGCTGAGTCTTGCCAGGCATCTGGACTTCATCCAAATTTGAAAAAAAAAAATCCAGATCTACACAAACGTCTCTGAACTTCTTGTGAGGAAAATTGAGCACTGTAACTGTTTACATAATCACTATGAATGGCATCTCAACTAGTGCTTCTACCCAGAGGCGGTCCTGGGGGCTTGCCCACCCTGGGGCAAACCCTCAGTCATCCACCTCCACCCCAGAAGTAATTGTAGCACCGCAACAAGTGATGCCTGGCTGGGGTTGCAGTGGCGCGAGATGAATCCTCCGAGCATTGGAGGAACCGCTTGAGCAGCGCGCCAAACCAGAAGAATCATCTCACAAGATTCTCACAAGATGTTTCCTCCAACCACTGGCAGAACCAGCCAGGCAGCTCCTCTGATTTTGGGGGAATCTCGTCGCAATGATTCCTCCGAACATCAGAGGAACCAGGCACCGCTTGTAGTGGCAGTGCTAGACTCTTCCGTGTATCGGAAGGGGCAGTTGCCATTGGAAACGATAGACAGTTCTCCATTGATACATGGAGAAGAGGGTGGCCAGTGGTGGCAGTGGGGGGAGGGTCATGGTGTTGCCCCTGCAGGATGGCACCTGGGGGCATTTCCCCCCTGATCCCCCAGGTACACCACCACTGCTTCCACTATCAGGAGCTCACTACACCAATGGAAGCGTCCTATGTGGATGCAAGGGGCATTTTGTTCCTGGAAGGGGCCCTTGCTTCTGTGTGTTGATTGTTCTTTATGTTCCATTTGCACAGTGAGCTCTTAGCAGCAGAAGCCCTAATTGGAAGCTATGCCATAAGAATAATTATATTGTACTATTTGAATGCAGCCGCTTGAAGGAGAAGCTCAGACTCTTGTTCCCTCCTTATTTGAATTAGGCAAATAGCTTCTTCCTAGGATATTCACACATTGCCCATAGAAGACTTGAGGGTAGGAATTTACTAGCCCCCCCCACACACACACACAGAGAGATCACCTGCTACAACTCTAAGTTCACATTCCCACTTCTTCTTGATGACTTTTGCACAGATGGCTATTATTCATCAGTGCTATTTAAGCAGACTGGATGAGTAACATTCTGCCAGGGGGGGGGCTTTTTTAGCTCCTCAATCTGGCTGCCCACAGCAGGAGCTGGGTCTCTTACTGGTCCTGTTTCCTGACCAACAGCAAGGCATTTTTATTTGCAAGACAGTCAAGAATCAGTGATGAGCAAGGCTCAATAAACAGAACAAAAAATGTTGGCACTTGTGTTTCAAACAAGAAATAGTAGTGGTAGTCTCCATTCCAGAGGAACGTTACTCTAAGAAACTACAGAGAATTCAATCATATCCCCCTTTGAAAAGCATTCATTGTAAGAAGTATTAGAACAATGCTTTGATTTGATTGGTGAAGGGATTTGGGGCCCAATCCTTTCCCAACTTTCCACTGCTGATGCAATCATGCCAACGGGGCGTCCTGTGGTGGTAGGGAAGTCACAGAGTCCTCCTCAAGGCAAGGGAACATTTGTTCTCTGACTTTGGGGTTGCACTGCACCTGCATCAGTGCTGAAATGTTGGATGAAATTGGGCCCTTGCTAAATATATTGGCATTTTTTTGACCTGGGAACTAACGTAGTGCTTGGATTTACAGGAACAGGTTTTGAATAGAGGAAGTGACATCATGCCAAGGCAGACCATCAGCTCACCTAGCTCAGGACTGTTCACAATGATGGGTGGCTGCTCCCCAAGGTTTCAGGTGGGGGAGTTTCCCAGCCCTTCTTGAAGCGGCTGGGGAATGAACATGGAATGTTCTGCATGCAGAGCAGGTGCTTCACTCTTGAGCAACAAAGCTTCCCCACTTCCCTACCTCCCATGTGTCTGGACTTGGGTTGGATGAGCAGAACCATGGACAAGGCATGACACTTGATCAAACCCGGTATCTTTTATAACTACAAGCACAAATCTCTAACACAAGGAAGAAAATAAACAATGATCCCTAACAGAGCATAACCTCCCCTTCCACATACACAGCCCTACACTGGCATTTTTCATGCAACACCGCCCCTGTCATATTAATTGCACCGGACTCCAATGTTTCTCTTTGCTAATAACTGAAGGACACAGTTCTCTGGTCTCTCAGCTCACCAGGCATCAAATTCTCCTCTGATTTTCCAGGTCAGCTCATGCCAGGCAGACTAAGAAATCATACTTTGGAAGAGGAAAGGAGATACAAAAATGCCCCCTCCCCGGTAAACAGCCTAAAGTTATTCAATATTTGGGGGGGAATTTTTATTTTTGGATGCCACTTTTCCATTCAGAAAGCTCCTGAGTTGGCTTACAATCAGAATAAAACACAATCCAATATTAAAACCAGCAATGTCAATGTGACAAAACAGCAGAAAATCCAATACTATTGTTATTCAACTGCTGCGCTGTCCAGGGGACAACAATGGCATGATGGTATATGGTGTCAATTTCCTAGTAGTACTGTTGTGGTTCCCGTTGCTAGTCTTTAAAGTTCCATGGGGAACACAGTGGGAAAAACAGGCCCACTCAAAGATGTGCTACCTACAACCAGCTCAGGTATTAGCAGAGGTTTTTGCCCCTTGGATGGAGCACTGACTTTATGCGAGCAGCTGGACAGGCCGTAGCTCTGGGCTTTTTCTGGCCACGGTAGTGATGGATATTCAAGGAGGGAGTTATGAGATGTCCACTCCCCAAACCTTAGAGAGTGGAAGAAGAGATAAATAGGTGGCAAGAAGGGGAGGCGAAGGAGAGATTCCTGCGATTCTAGTATTCCATCCAAAACTATCCATTCCAACCAGCTGTCCTAAGACATGGTCTCCTAGCCTCTAATACCACCATTCTCAATGAAGGAAAAGGCTTTCCTCTTTTAAAAGGACAGATATTGCTAGACAACTGATTTTTCTTCAGCACGTACATTCTAACCTTTCATTCACACACACAGAGAGCAAGAAATTCCCATCAGTTTGGCTTTTCCAAATAGCTACTTTGTGAGAAGGGATTTTTTTTTCCGTTTCCAACTTCAATTTCTTGTTTGATTCTGTGACTCAACAAGCATGCTCAACCTTCAATTCTGTTACACTTAATCCTCGATGATGCTTCTAAAAATAACAGGGTGACTCATGGATGGCCTTCTCCCATTCCCCTCCCCCCGCCACATCATAAAGTGCAAAAAGATCAATGTGCATTGCATCTATGCAATAGCCTGTAATCATCTCAGTAACCCCAATGCAGTCACTATTATTCTAAGAGATAGCTTGCAATTATTTTCTCTGAGGGTTATTGAGACCAGCAGTCTCCAAACTGGAGATCGCTTAGTTCCAGAAGTTCCCTCCCTATTCTGAGCACCATTTATCATTCCACCACAGCGCCACAGAATTTGCAAGCATATCTGGTGGCAGGGATGCTCTGGGCAGTCATGTCTATTGCCTGGCATCCCAGTAGGCTGTGCAACAGGATGCCCTGGCAGTTGCAACTGCACAGAGCATCCCTGTCACCAGATCTGCTTGCAAACTCAGCAGCGCCATGGCAGAACAGTGGACCAGAGTTTGGAGATTCCTGATCTAGAGTAACCAGTTCCCTTGATATTCTCTTTAAAAGCAGATTATTCCACTATGGCATGATTATTCCTGTTGCTGCTGTCACCAATCCCACTTTATTGGGATGTTCCATTCCTAGCTATCCATACATGAACTAAAATCAAACTATTGACATCCTTTGAAGTCATTCTGGTACTTCATAGGACTGATGATGAGGATGATTTCGACAGGAAGAGAGAATATGGGGACAAATTGGGCAATCCACTGGGGATCTGTATCATAAAAAAGGTTAAGAACCCTTGCTCTAGAGCAGGGGTCAGGGAACTTTTTTACCTTTTACCCCAAAATATATTTAGATACGCCAACGTTACCCCCTTGACGTTACCCCTACCCCCCCCCCGCCAGAACAAAAGAAAAAAATTACATATTGGAACCCATTGCTTTTTATTTGATTAATTAATGAGCTTAATTAATGCTATGTAAGTTGTAAAGAGTTTGGGTACACCTGTAGACTTTGAGAGAATAGAATTCAACCCTTCTGGGTTACAACTAGCTTACCTTTCTGACAACAGGTTTAGGTGCTTGGACTTAAGATTTCTCTCTATAATGAATTCCATGGCATCGAGCACCGCCGACTCCACAGCTGCCTGAGTGCCAGCCGGGAGCGGGTCTGCACCGGCCTCGCTGCCCGGAATAGGCTTGGCCTCGCCGGCTCCCCCATCACCCGGCACCGCCACAGTTGCAGCCACGGCCGCCATTTTCTCTGCTGTTGCTTCCTTCTCCCTCTACCAGCAGCGGGATCGAAAACCACGGCCTTCTTCGCCGCCTGGGAAGGGAGGGGAATGCTGCCTATTGGGGGCCAAGTACCTTGCCGCTTCTAATCTCCTATTGAAAGCAAGGGAAATCCATCAAACGTGAGAGGAACTTCCCATTGGTCAGAAGAGAGAACGTTGGTCATGAAGGAAGGATGAGGGAAAAGGGGGGCGGGGCATACTCCTATCTGTCCATTACCCCCAGGAATTTCATTTTTACCCCATTTGGGGTAATTTACCCCTGTTCCCTGACCACTGCTCTAGAGTATGCCTGATCTCACTCCCTAAGTATATCTATACAGTTCAATCTCACTCTTGATTTCAGACATGCCTTTACTGCCATTGTCTTTTATGTCTCCTGAGCAATCTGAAAGTATGCTGAGTGTCCACTATATGAGTGCTTTCCCACAAAACTATATTTCCAAAACCTGACATTCCAAAATATAAGTTTCACAAAACTGAGATATGATAAAATTTGATCTGAGATTTTTGCCGATATGAACTACTCCTGCCTACAATTTATTGCTCAATCCTATGGGCTTTGTTTGACAACAGATCTTCTGATCTCTTGTAAAAGGCTCAGTGATGGTGCAAATGTCATGCCATTGTATGTGACTGATCCACTGGTGGAAACAGCTAACGGCTTCCTGCATGCAACAGAACTGAGAGCAGGCAGGTCAGCAGTGTGGGAGGTTCATGGGCAGTTTGGGGGAGGTTCACAGCGGGGAGGAATGGCGGGCAGTTTGGTAGAGGAAGCGGTGGATCCCAACAGCAATGACGTGTGCAGGATGCTACTCCCTCTTTCACTTCCCACCCCACCCCTTCCTCTCCGCAGTCTTCAGTCAGCTACATAGATGGCAGGGGTCCAAAGAGAACCATTTACTTATCTCTCATTGGCCTTCTGGTTGTCCCCACCATAGCATGCAATGTGTACTCTCTGTTTGGTGCAGCTGCATGCTATGGAGTGGAAGGGCTTGAAGGATTGGGCTGTTGGACTCCACTGCGTTCTGTGATATCTCTTGGGGTACATCTACACTATTACTGATTTGATCCTAGAAACCATAATTATGTAATGGAAACATCCAATCTCTAGCAGAGAACTCTCAGAGTGCTCACTGCACTACAGGCCGAACCCTACCCCACTTTCCAGTGCTGACGCAGCTGTGCCAACAAAGTGTGCACTTCAGCCTGTTGTGGTGGTGGTGGGGCAGTCACAGAGGCCTCTTCAAGGTAAAGGAACATCCAAGGTTGGCTTGAAAGGAGGAACTGTTTCAACAATGGCAAAAAGTACATACCCCTTTCGTGATGTGTGGGTGTGCGCTAGTCATGTTGCGCCCGCGCAGTGCTTCCCTTGCATCGGCCGAAGCCGGCTGGCGTGAGGGATTCTCTGTCCCGTATTGGGATGGGGATTGGTGGGAGGGGGGGGGGGGCACCGGGGTGGGCTTGGGAGGTGGCCGTATGGCCATACCGCAAGGCCCCGATTCAGGCTGCACAGTTTCCTTGGATCTGCGCCCGTTCTTTAGCGGGCGCAGATCTGAGGAGCATACAGGGAAGGCTGGAGCCTCCCCTATGGTAAGGGAGCTCATGCTCCCTTGCCGCAGGAAGGCTCCAGCCTCTCCTAAATAGTGTTGGATATGGCACTGGCCTGTCTGCCTTGCCAGTCCGGCACTGTTTAGGATTGCGCCCTAAGTGTGCATAGGATCAGGCTGTAAAAATCCAGCTCCAGTGCTGAAATGACCACCCATGGCTGTGCAACTTCAGCAAAACAACTTGGAAACTGCCAGAGACCATTTACGAGTGGCAGTTCAGCCTTTCTTGTTATAAGGAAAAATGAAAAACCTTAATGACATATTCATATTTCCTTTCACTAACTGGAGATAAAAGACTGCAAGAGAGTAAGGCTAAGAAAGCTAAGAAGCATGAATAATCAGCTCACATAGTGTCTCCTCTGAAAAGACGCAGAGCCTTTCTAAGACACGTTCCAGATTAAGGCAAGGAACTATTCTCTCTGAAGGTGTGCAGGAACCAATTTATTAATGAATAGGGTAGCGTTTGAAACTCATAGCAGCTGGTCTACCAATGCAGACAAATGATGAGCACAATGATAGCAGAAAGAAATGATGAATCCGTCCCAGATAAAAGGAACAATCCCCCAGAAGGAGATACTGGCAGTCCCACAAAGGAAGGCTTTATCGACTCCAAGGAGATTAATGCTGTGCACCGTCACATTAAAATGGCTTTGTACTAGAACTGTGAAGGCCAAGAAACTATTGCCTGTATTAATGAGACTGCAGAAGAACTAACATCAAAGTGCTTGTTATCACATGTGTTTAAAATTGCTTTCCCTTCAATACACAAACATCAAGCCGTTTTATAAAGTTGCCCTTTAATGCAATTTTTCATTAGTCAGTCCTTAATTAACATACGGCTGTCGCAATTTACAATGGCGCTGAATGCAAGGAAAAACAAAAAGCTCCAACCCTGTCCTAGATGTATAGATTTCAAGCTATCAATCCAGTGTGTCCTGAAATGCTTTAGAAGAGGTAGAAGAAGTTTGGGGGTATGTCAGAGCACCTGAGCTGTGAATCAGCCTCCAGCTGCAGATCTATTAAGCACACAGATGATCTTGGTGGTACAGTCACCCAGTAGTGTAGTTACAGAGATGGCAGCATAGTATTGCAGGTGCCACAACGCACCATGTCAGCGGCCCCTCCCGCTTGCCTTTGGAGCCATTGGGCATTGACACAACGCTGCGCTTACACTGTGTGTTGCAGGGCCTGCAATACATACCGCACCACCCCTTGTGCATTCACCCCCAGAACACTACTGCATTCACCCCCAGAAACCAATGCAAGAACTTACCATTCTGTACATGCCGTTTCTGCTCCCCTGCTGATGGAGTGGAGTCCGCCTCCTTTTCCACCCGAGTGACATTTTTCCCTTGAGAAGCTTCGTGCTTGCCAGCACCAGTTTGACGAGTCCCATTGACATTACTCTTACTGGCTTCTGTGCTCTTACTCTCTCCTGACTTCACGACTTTACTGTTTTCTGACTTGGCCGCCGCACTTTCCTCTGATGGCTTTTTCCCGTCACTGTCTTCCGTTTTCTTTTCATCAGTACCCTGTTGAGAATTCTCCTCGGCTTCTTTCTTTGCTTTTTCTTCTGCATCCTCAGCAAAAACAAGGGCAAAATGAATGGGGGAAGAAAAGAAACAATTAGTGGATTTACCGGAACAGCAACTCTCATTGCATTTTTAGTTTCATTATGAAGGTCTCATCTTAGGCCACCCAGGGCGCAATCCAAGAGGGCCCTTGGGCTGATGCATGTGCGTTGCATTGGCCCAATGCTGTCGTGAAAGTGACGCAAGGTACTTTTGCATCAGCACAAGGCGCAAGAACTTGCACTGACACAGTTGCGCCCGAGTGGGTGGCCAGTAAGCCGCACCTGTGCTGGCCGGGTTTGGCCAGTGCAGGGGCTTTTCTGGGCAGGGGGGAAGGCAGGAAGGAGGCAGAAAGGGAAGGGGGGAGATCGTTCCCATTGGTGGGGCCGCCACAGCATACACAGACCTGCACTTGCGGAACATCAGGTGCGGATCTGAGCAGGCCCATTGGGGCAGCTGGGGATTACCTCGGTGAGCTCCAGAGGCAGCAAACCTGCGCTGGAGCAGAAGCCAGGATCGCACTGCTAGTTACCACTGACCCAGACTTTAGTACAGATTGGGCATCCCTTATCTAGAATTCTAAAATCCAAAGAATTCTAAAAACTTTTTAAAGGACTGACATGACACAAGTGGAAAATTCCACACCTGATCCCATGTGACGAGTTCCACAAAATGCACAGCATTATTAAAAAATATTGTATAAAATAACCTTCAGACTATGTGTATAAGGTATATAAAAAATAAATGAATTTCATGTTTAAACTTGGGCCCTGTCCCCAAGAGGGATTATTAGACATATGCAAGTATTCCAAAATATGAAGAAAAAAACAATATCCAAAAAGCTTCTGGTCCCAACCACTTCAGATAAGGGATGTCCAACCTGAAACATGTGATATAGAATTTAATAAAGGTCAAATAGACATGACAGGTAGAGATCCATAATCAGTCTTCCCAGGATGCTGTTTTTCTAAACAGGATGCTGGACCAAATGGACCATTGATCTGATTCAGTGAAATTCTTATGTTGGCCAGCAATGTAGCCACGATAATTTTAACAAGAAGGAGATAATGTGATCTCCTTCCTGTTCTCATCCAATTTTATATGAAGCACGGAGTGCCTCAAGCTTGTTGTGTTATTTCATTAACAGAATCTGATGGTGTGGGCATCCCTTTAAGAACCATTAAGTTGCAAAGGCCATCTAAACACTTGGGTTTTGTTTTCAGCTTCTTTCATACTCCCTTCATACCAAGGAAACTGGCTGTAGCGCAGGAAAAATGGGGGTAGAATAATCAGCAAAATAAAATAAAAAACCCTGTGTGTGTTACAGGCAGCAATCCAACTTGCCTGTTATTATCAAAATCAATACTGAGGTTACATCATGCTGTAGCTTTTTAGCGTTTAGTGTTCTTTAGGGCATATGTTTATTCTTGTTCCTCGTTTGCATCTATTTAATAGTGATACTTTAAGCAGAAGGAGCTTGCAATAAGCCCACCAATTTTGCCCACACATGAGAAGACACTTTGTACAAAAACAACACACACAACTTTCTAGTGGTGTTCTTTTAATAGGGAAAAGCACAGTTTTCTACATGGGCAGGGCAGTGGGGCGATCAGGACAGGGAGTTCTCAAGCCAATGACACCTTCCTTTTCTCAGATTTGCCCTTAATTGAAAATGGGTAGACTCTACGACCACAACAAGGCAAAGTCAGGCAGAGAAAAGAGATCTTTGGAAGCCTCCCTCTCTGTTAATTGAAGAATGCCTCTGAAACGTCACCCAAAGCATGCAGCCAAGCAGGGCCAGCCTTAGGGCGATTTGATAGCCAGTGGGGTGGTGAGCGGAGAACCTGCAGCTGGCACCTTGCTCACAGCTTCCATGCCAAAGCACTGGGAGGAGAGCACAGCAAAGTGGCGCATTGCTGATGGATGGCCGTCTGCCTGGGTCCAATTGGCTTGAAACAACACCCCCCCCACACACACACACACACAAGCAGTTGGCTATGATGATACTGCCAGGTGCCTCACTGCCCCCGCTCACTCTGGTGATATACTGAGGAGTGAGGGCCCCTGCAAAAATGTTGTGCATTGGGCCCCACAGCTCATAAAGCTGGTCCTGTAGCCAGAAGTCCCAAGGGACCGGGTCAATGGCCTAATCAGTTCAACCAATTAAAGGCAGGTAAGAATTTATTAAAAATGCAAAAGGTAGTGGGCATTTGGATTATACAAGGAGGAAAGAATAAAACAAGTAGACTTGGAAAACAGACATTGGCAATGTGTTCCGGGGGGGGGGGCAAAATGTTAAGTTTTTCAGGCTCCTGAATGCCTGCACAAAGTAGCCCCTCCCGCTTGCCTTCAGAACCATTCATGACTGCTAAAGCAAAGCATCGCATCAAGGGGCAGAGCCTGCTGCCTAGGAGGGCCAGAAAGAGCTTCACAGTAAAAAATGTAAATTTCACAGAAAGCACTCCATTTATCTAAGGTGCATAGTTCTTCTATGCCCTTATAAGTCCTAACACCAAGTGATATATCTATTCAGGCATGCCCCAGTATCCACGGGTATCCACGGATTTGGATAATTTGGTATCCATGGTTTTAATTATACTGGGATGCCTATTAAAAAGATTAAAAGGTAAAGGTTTCCTCAAGACCAAATGGTCTAGTCGTGACCTACTCTAGGGGGCGGTGCTCATCTTCGTTTCAAAGCCTGTAGGGCCGGCGTTTTGTCCGAGGACAAGCTTCCATGGTCATGTGGGCGGCATGACTCTACGGCGTAGCACACGGAACACCGTTACCTTCCCACCGAAGTGGTCCCTATTTATCTACTTGCATTTAGGTGCTTTTGAACTGCTAGGTTGGCAGGAGCTGGGACAAGCAATGGGAGCTCACTTATCTATTACAAAGACAGGGGAGTATTAAACAAATCTTTTTCTAACCTTGTTCCAGCAAAACCACTAGTTTTTAAAGATGGTTCCCCTATCTTTAAAAAAGCGTCCCCAATATTCCTGGTTTCAGGTATCCACAGAGGGGTCCAGAACAGAAGGCCAGTGGATAATGGGGCATGCCTGTGCATTATACTGGGCCAGCATAGGTCAATCTAATAGAATTCAGACTCCAAATGTATTGCAAGAACAATGCAAGAACTAAAAGTGCATGCATCAAGTAGGTGAGTCCAGCATAGACTGGACATCAAATCATAGGAATTAAGCATTTAGAAACAATTTTAGAAAACATGGACAGTATCCATTTTGCAGATGGAAAACTCTGCATCCGAGAGGCCTTAGTGTGAAAAACAATCTGTGAATCTGCTGCAGCCAGTAAGCTCCTGTGTTACCTTTGGTCGCTTGTGCTTTCCACTTCTCCCGGTTCTGTTGCACCACCTCAGTCCAGGTGGATTTAAAACACTTGAAGTCCACAGTGAGTATGGAACAGTTGAGTGAGGCACTTCCTTCTGACCCTGTGCTCTTGACACTTGATCTTTTCACTTCTGAGGAGCTGATGCTATTCAGACTGGGATTGCAGAACATAACCAGAGTGAGCAAGACCCAGAAAATAGGCATGAAAAGACATTATGAGACAAATGTTCACGTTCTCCTCTTGCTTGGTTTTTTTTGTTTTGTACTTTTGAGCTTCCCAACTCAGGTTCCAACTCTGGCTGATTTACTGAAATTCCAATTTGGGGACGCTGGCCACAGACAGGATAGGGTCCGGCATGCACCGTCCCCACTAGATTCATCCCTTCCTGCAGCCTCCGTACCCCTATTTCACCTCCTCCTCACCCAGTTTTGGCCCCTCTCTGCTCCATTCTGCCCTGCCCTCACTCCTCCCCACCGCCCCTGCTGGTTTACTTGTTCTGGCAGGTGGCCAATAATTCCCCAATGCATGTGGGAAGGCTCCAACCTTCCTGCCAGTGCTTAGGCAGTGCACTACTCTGCCGTAGTGCACTTTAGAGCACAATCCTACTTTATGCCGGCCTAGTAAGGCCGACATAGCAGGGCCATATCCCAAGGCCCATTAGGAGGCAGCAGCAGCAATGTGCAGGACAAGGGGAGATTTTCCCCTTGCACTCACGTTAGCCCCGGTCACCCCTATGGGCCTGCTCAGATCTGCGCTGGGAAAATAGCAGGTGCAGAGGACCGTGCACGGGAGCAGCCCAAATCAGGGCCGTCCTGGCCAGGAACCGGCATTAGGATATGGCACTACAGCCGTCTGATGAACTTAATTAAGATACCCTGGACAGAAAAGGCATCCAATGAAATAAAACAACAGCATTTTTTTCCCATGGTCAGTTAAGCACTGCTACTTCATCCCACTCTTTCCCCAAAAAAAGTAAGAAGAAGCAGAAGCTAAATCCAAATGTTCTACGTGAATGTGGTACTCCATGTGTTCTTTGCGAAGGGAAACTTTGGCATATAGTAATCTTCCTATAGGAGGAGAAGCTCCTTGAGTACAAACCAAACAACTCTTGTTCAAATGTGCAGCTGAGCTCCTACTGCAAAATAAAGATTGGTACTGACCTGGAACGCCTAAACCCTGTCATGCCAGAGCGGGAGGCTTCCTCAATGAGAGGTGTTACAATCTTCTCTGTCATGTCAGTCAGCACAGTGAAAGTGGGCTCCACAATGAAATCAATAAAACCTGAAAAAGATACACCATGAAACCCAATAAAAGTGATGATGGTCTATTGGTGTCAATATAGTAGTATATGTGCTGCCAAAACAGTATAACAGTATATTGATTGTGATGGATAAACATGGATAGTGGATCTCTCTCTCTCACACACACACACACACACACACACACACACACACACACACTGCACTTTTAGCGCGCCCCTTGCTTCGACGCAATGTCATCACGTTGACACAAAGGGCGGAGCACCAGCGTGCGGGCGCCAAGCAGCACCCCCACGTTCCAACTCTGAAGCCGTCGCTGCTTACACCATCGGCTTCACAGCGCTGACAGAGAGCCTCCCTTGTGCCAACCGAAGACAGTTGGCGCAAGGGATCCTCTGACCTATTTCGGGACAGGGATTGGTGGGAGGGGGGAGGCAGGACTTGGATGGGACCTGGGTGGGCTTGGGAGGTGGCCGTATGGCCACATCCTAAGCCCGTCAGCGAGACAACGAGGCCCCGATTCAGGCCGCATGGTCTCCTCGTATCTGTGCCCAGTCTTTAGCGGGCGCAGATCCAAGGAGCACATAGGGGAGGCTGGAGCCTCCCCTACGGTAAAGGAGTGCATGCTCCCTTGCCGCGGGGAGGCTCCAGCCCGTCCTGAACAGCGTTGTGAAGTTGGATTTGGCACTGGCCAGCCGGCCTTGCTAATCCAGTGCTGTTCAGGATTGCGCCCCCCCCCACACACACACAGGTTAAAGAGGATTTAGCAACAGACTTTACCATCTAATTGCAAGGTAGTTCCTTAAATAATGAAAATAAAATTATGCAATTTAATGTAGGGCAGATAGATTAAGCCTATTTTGTGTGGGCTTTGAGGGAGTCTGAGCCAAATGTTTGGTACAACTGGTTATGACCCAGCTTGAAGGGTGACATCTATGGAATCACTATAATAATAAAACTATAATAAAAATTCATAGACATGGCTAAGCAAAAACAAACAGCAGCAAATAGATTCTTTAGATCTTTCTCATTTCAAAGTTTGCATTTAATTTCCAAGCAAGAGGGTTTTTCATGTATTTTCTGTAAATCAAATTTGGTGTTTCAGTTATTAGATCATTTGGGATGAATAATATAATGAAAGCGAGAACAAAAATTAGTGACTAAGGAATGCTTAAGATCAGTTTCAAGCATCTTGCAGTGTATGGTGTGTATTTCGGAGCAGGAAAATTGGAAACCAATTTTTATGTATTATTCACCATTTGAAGAGCAAATTAAACAAATTGGGTACTATGTTACAGAAATGACTAGAGAGGCACCATCGTCGTTAAATATATGACCACTAATGTCAGATGTAATTATGATTTCACATAATCCACTTATTTAATTTAGTTTGCATGGACCGCAGAGTCTACTTCCCATCAGCTCGGATTCATTTTATCTTCGCTTTTTTCCTCATCAGGAAATGAGAGTAATCAGACCAACCATTTAGACTCAGCAGAGGTTCCAAAATTATCTCCAACGGATTAATGGCAACCTATGTGATAAAAGCCATATTGGCAGACCTATATGGTTCTCCCCACCCCACTTTAGTTCAAAAACAACCTCAAGGGGGAGTCATGAGTATCTGAATAAGTATCCCTCCAGAGCAAATTGATGGTTGCTTCACAAATTATGTCAGTTCCACCTAACCTTTTAAAGTTTACATCTAAGGGTGTAGTAGTTTGTTAAGAATGAGACAACCAACTGTTTAGAAGCACATGTAGGATACTGTTGCACTCATGGATACCTTTATGACAGTTGCTTCAGGCTGGGTTTCTCAGAGCGCAATCCTAACCTGGAGTTAGGCTGGCACAGTTAGGCCAACAAAGTTTGCCAGGGCCACTGTAAAGCACTTTTGGACCACTCCCGGAGTCAGGCAGGATGGCGCACGTCTGTATGCTGACCCCTCTGACTCCGAGAGTGTTCCAAATGCACTTTATGGTGTCCCTTGTGCCAGCCAAGCTTTGCTGGCCTAACTGTGCCAGCTTAACTCCAGGTTAGGACTGTGCTTTCAGTCTAAGCAGATCATCTTTTTGAATAGCAATACACAACTATCTTGCCAAGTGACAAGCCTCTTTACAAGTCTCATGCCATCTGCTTGGTCTTGCTTTACCAGCCTGACCCCAACCATATCTTCTGTCCCTGGATCTGGTACTTCACCACCCACCTGTCCATGACAATGTTTCCTTCCCCCTGCATGCTTTGATCCCCCCACTCTGCCACCTGATCTCAACTTTATAATACGCTGTCGGCCTCCTCAATCCTCCCTTTGTCTGTGTCAGAATCAGGGCCCAATCCAACTTTCCAGTGCTGCTGCAGCTGTGCCAATGGGGTGTGCACTGCATCTTGCAGTGGGGAGGGCAGTCACAGAGGCCTCAAGGTAAGGGAATGTTTGTTCCCTTGTCTTGGGGCTGTATCAGCACTGAAACGTTGGATAGGATTGGGTCCTCAGGCACTCAGAGGTTCACCAAGACCAGATAGTCATTGCATTGGTGTTCCAAGAGGGGGCAAAGCACTACATTTTTCAGGCGCCTGAACTCCTGTGTAAAGCAGCCCCTCCCACTCGCCTTCAGAGCCATTCACGACTGTGTGAGCAAAGCGGAGGAGATGCCTCTGCTTCACTCTTGCTGATGTGAATGACTCTACATGGGAAGGGGTTGCTTTACACAGGTGTTCAGGCTCTAAATGGGAAGGGGCTGCTTTACACAGGTGCTCAGGCACCTGAAAACTGTGTTGCCTCCCCCTTTGGGAACATCACTAGTCAACTCTTCATTTGGAGGGAAAACTTCCTCAAAGGAATGAATAACAGAAATTACTACTACGGAAAGGAATTTGAAAGCTGAGAGTGGCAAATAGAGAAGTGACAGTAACTCATAAAAAATTGAGGGTTGCCACTGGTTTGGACATTTGTGAAGCTGTCTTCTTCCAAGTCAGACCATTGGGCCATCTAGTTCATTGCCTACCCTGACGAAAATGGCTTGATAGGGACCTTTCCTAGCCTCCTTTGCAGATGCTGGGGATTGAGAGCTCAATCCTACACATGTCTACTCCAAAGTAAGTCCCATATAGTCAATGGAGTATAATCCTAGGTAAATGTGGATAGGATTCCAAACTGAATCTGGGACCTTTTGCATTCTCTAACACTGTGGCTATAACCTTGTAACACCTGGGATTAAATCCCATTGAAAAAATGAACTTACTGTTGAGTAGACATGCAAAGGATTGTGCTATGAGCTACAGCCCTTCCCCATAGTACTGATTAGGGGAGTTCTGAGATTAGTACTTTATCTCGGTTCAGCATCCTGTTAGTCAATGCATGCAGAATAAACTCCACTTGATCATCAATGTTTGCTGAGCATGTTCAGAAACTGTGGGCTTCTTCCTTGCCAAGCAAAGGGCACAAATGAAAGAATGTCACTACACTAATCAGCAGAAAGTGGCAATGATGACAACAAAGAGCAAAGTCTCCAATCAAACAAGCCTCCTACAGCCTCTGACAGAAGGAAAAGCTTTTACATCTTCAAAGCCTCCTGTTGAGCAATAGAAAAATTCTTGGCTTGGTGTCCTATTGCAATTTGGCTTGACTGATGAGAGAGACACGAGCTTTCAGAAACAGGCCTTGCACTCATTGTCTTTAGAAAAGAAAGTGGCCTTTAAAAGGAGGCCCTGGCTGTTAAATCCCCTCATTTAATGAGAAATACAACATGCAAAAAACCAATTACTTTTCTTCATTGAAAACTTTTCATCACTTTTAAAAACAGACTTGTGTGTGTGCTTAAAAAGTGTCAATACATTCAAAGTGTAACAAAACATCCTTGACTGCATTGTGCATACTTAGAGGATGGCTTGGGGAAAAGTGGAAGGTGCTAATGTATAGGATAGGACAGTGGTCAGGGAACAGGGGTAAATTACCCCAAATGGGGTAAAAATGAAATTCCTGGGGGTAATGGACAGATAGGAGTATGCCCCGCCCCCTTTTCCCTCATCCTTCCTTCATGATTAACGTTCTCTCTTCTGACCAATGGGAAGTTCCTCTCACACTTGATGGATTTCCCTTGCTTCCAATAGGAGATTAGAAGCAGCAAGGTACTTGGCCCCCAATAGGCAGCGTTCCCCTCCCTTCCCAGGCGGAGAAGAAGGCCGTGGTTATCGATCTCGCTGCTAGTAGAGGGAGAAGGAAGCAACAGCAGAGAAAATGGCGGCCGTGGCTGCAACTGCGGTGGTGCCGGGTGATGGGGGAGCTGGCGAGGCCAAGCCTATTCTGGGCAGCGAGGCTGGTGCAGACCCGCTCCCGGCTGGCACTCAAGCAGCTGTGGAGCCGGCAGTGCTCGACACCAGGGAAGAGCCTAAACCAGCTCCGGGTGGGGAGGCCGAGGAGCTGCTGCCGTTGCCGCCACCCAGGAGCCCGGCAGGGACACGAGACGTGCAGGTGTGGGGGAGGCTCTGGTGAGCAGCTGAGGTGTGTGTGTGTGTGCGCACCTGTGCCCACAGGCACACACGTGTGTGTGTGTGTGTGTGTGTGTGTGTGTGTGTGTTGAGAGGACTTCTGTGGATGTGCCTCTTTGCTTGTGAGCAGCTAGTCTCTTGCTGTTCCAAGGAGTGGGGCGGTCGGTCGAGCGAGCACGGGGAGGGTTGGGGTGCCCGCGCCTGCGCAGGGAGTCAGGGACACAAAGAGAGGCGAGAGGCACACAAGGCAAGGCGAACAGCAGAAAACAAAAACAAAATCAGAAGTGCTGTTGCTGGCCTGTGTGTGTGTGTGTGTGTGAGAGAGCGAGAGAGAGAGAGCGAGAGAGCGAGAGAGCGAGCGCGAGAGAGAGAGAGAGAGAGAGAGAGAGAGCGCCAGCCGGCCCCAACCTGAATTCATTATAGAGAGAAATCTCAAGTCCAAGCACCTAAACCTGTTGTCAAAAAGGTAAGCTAGTTGTAACCCAGAAGGGTTGAATTCTATTCTCTCAAGGTCTGCAGGTGTACCCAAACTCTTTACAACTCCATATTTACATAGCATTAATTAAGCTCATTAATTAATCAAATAAAAAGCAATGGGTTCCAATATGTAATTTTTTTTCTTTTGTTCTGGCGGGGGTGGGGCGGGGTGGTGGTTAACGTCAAGGGGGTAACATCGGCGTATCTAAATTTATTTTGGGGTAAAAGGTAAAAAAGTTCCCTGACCCTTGGGATAGGAAATGTTTTGTACCCTCCTTTAAGCTGAATAAAATTACATAACTTGTAAATTACAAACCTTTGTAAATTCATACTTCTTTTTGGGGTCACAGAATGTGATGTAGAGCGCAATCCTATACTAAGCTGGCCTAGTAAGGCTGACATAGCAGGGCTGTATCCTAAAGCCCATTAGGAGGCGGCAGCAGCAACATCCAGAACAAGAGGGGTTTTTCTCCTTGCGTAGGCCCCGGTTGCCCCTATGGACCTGCTCGGATCTGCACCTGCTGTTTCGCAGTTGTAGAGGAACATGGACAGGAGCAGCCCAAATCGGGACCGCCCTGGCCAGGGATGTGCTTTAAGATATGGCACTACGGCCGTCCTGCGTCACAACCGCTGTCTCTGCCCACTGGGCTGCCCAGTTACACTCCCGGAACACCTCTGGAATGTCCTCACGGAGGCCCTGTGCCGACCAAGCGATGCCAACACTGGACTGGCGCATGGCCAGCGCTGCCAATGGTTGCGGTGGCGCCTGAATGCCGACACTGCTGCTCACACCAGTCCAGCGCCACAGCGCCGTTGCAGATGTGCTTTATGGCACGTTTGCGACAGCGTTCAGCCAGCACAAGAGTTCAGCACTGGCGCAAGGGGGGTATAGGATTGTGCTGATAGATGATTTGGTATAACTCTAATAGCGCAAGCCTATGCATTTCTATTCAGAAGTAAGGCCAGAGGCGTCATGCAGCCGGAACGCTGGGCGGGAGGAACGGGTGAGCGGCAGCCCGCCCGTTGCATTCTGGTCCGTTTCGCCATTTTCCCCGCCTAGACGGCGAAACGGACCGGAACGCAATGGGCGGGCTGCTGCTCACCCGTTCCTCCCGCCCAGCGTTCCGGCTGCATGACGCCGCTGAGTAAGGCCCATTATATTCAGTTGGGCTTACTCCCAGGAAAGCGAGCATAGAATTACAGTCCTTTATCCACATCAGCTAGACAAGATGTTAAAGATAAAATATTGATCATATGGTGCTTCTTCAAAGAACATTAACTACACTTCCCTAAAAATTTGCTATCCATTATATAAAGAGATGCAGGAATGACTCGCTACTGTCAGAGATGGCCTTGCCATGCGGTAACCTGAAAGGGTAATGTGGGATTGCACCTGTGAAGGGGTGGCAGACAGACAGATGCCTGATCTATCTGCCTGCTCACCCTCTCCTCTTCTACTAGGGGCTCTGATCCTCTTCCGACTTGTTAAAAGCAAGTTGGGAAAAGATTGCAGAAGTGCAGTAGCACTTGCAGTGAAAGATTACTGCAAGTACTCACTTAAAAAGATTACAGTAAGTACTTGCAGGCGCTGCAATGCCCTGCGTAAGCAACCCCCACTTGCCATCAGAGCCACTCTGGGCAGCAGGAGTGGCCAGAGGTGTCCCTACAGGGGGGTGGAGCCCTAGGTTTTGCAAGGAGCCTTACCCTCCTGGATAAATCGCTCCTCTCTCTTGCCGCTGGAGCCAGTAAGCAACACCAAGATGTTGCTTTTCCCCGTGAGGATTGGCTAAAGTGGCACGGGAAAGGAGCAATTTCCACGGTAAGGTAAGGCACCTTGCAAAACTTAGAACTCCGCCCCCTGTAGGGACGCTACTTGGAGTGGCTCTGACAGCAAATGGGAGGAGCGGCTTACACAGCACATTGTGGCACCTGCAATACTTATTGTGCCGCCCTCCTGTAGCGCTGCTATTTGAGCAGTGGCAGCCCCTTTCTCCCTCCAGAACTGCTGGAGAGAGAAGAGGGAAGAAATGAAAAGCTGCCAGCTGCCACAGCTCCAAATCACTTCTCCCCATCTATTTATAATGTATATATGTTATAATGTACTTATGTACTTCCCTGTACTTATGAAAAGTGTGCGTGCATCACTTTGGTTTGCAATGAGCAGGAGCAGGGCAGTTCCTGTTAATTTCAAATGGAAGCGGCTCAGAGCAGGGAGGCTGCACACTATGCTCTTCATGTGCAAAGGGAAACAGGGGTGGGAGGCTTCTACTAGTTCATTTACCCTGCCTCCCTCCTCATCTATGAGTGGCACGGGGGGGGGGGAGAATTCAAGTGGCAAAAGGGCATGCAATGTCTCTAACTCCTATGGTATTTTGACCCAACTTTCAAAGAAAAACATTATAGTTCTTGATTTAATCACAAAGCCACTACATGAAGACATTAAGCAATTGCCTACAGTGCAGCAGACTGAGAAATGAAAACGTTATAATGTTGGAGCATGAGAGAGAATGTGATTATTAATGCCGGTTAGATGCCGTAAACTTCCACAAATTAAATAAGATGCAAAGCGGCACAGAACTGTATAAATCAGTCTTTAGTACTAAGTGCCTGATTCCTCTGTTGCCTTTGCTACCAATGTAATTTACCAGTAATTCTGCTGTTATGTGAGCAATGAACAAAAGATTTTTAATTGAAGGTAAAATCCTGTCCTTGGTAAAAACCAAGAAACTAAGGCAGTGGGATAAATCTTCGTTTACCATTGATCCAGCAAGACTTATGCCATCTGTCCTAACTGACAGCATCTCTCAAAGATCTCTTGCCTAAGAGACAAACAAGCAGCCCTACTGAGACTTCTATTGACCGACAGACACAACTGATGTGCTAATGGAAGTGCTGCTGAGAAGATATGAGTGAGGCTGCCAGCACACATGATATGACATGTGCAGACTAGCGGCGAGGCCTCCTACCACCAGTGCTGGTAATTTGGCGGGGGAGGGAGTGGTGGGAGAAACAGGGGAAGGGGAGGAACAGGGAATGTCTGGGCAGAGAGGGGGTGAGAGGGAGGTGGAATGGGAAAAGGGGAGGATTTTTTTGAATGTTAACCTAATCCAGTTCCTTCCCTCATTCCCTCTCCCTTACTCTCTTTTGTTCTGCACCAGGAAAATAGTTGGCTCAGACCCAAGGTGAGCCATTGGGGTAGCGGGGAATGAAAGTTACCTTGAGGAGACCTCCAGACTACACTCCCTGGCTGCAGTGAAATCTCTGCTCACACAGCTACATAGGTGGGGGTGGGATTTTTTTAGAATTTAGTGTTTTAGCTTTTAGTGTTACTTTAGTGTTACTTTTAGTGTTACTTTGGGCGGGAGGTTGTAGTCGAGAGGGTTAAAGCCTCCGTTTGCCTGAAGATAACATCCGAAGGTCGCCAGTTCGGGATCACCAGAAGTCTCCATGAGCGGCAGACCTTGTAAACTGCGACTGATTAGAGGTGAGCTACAGCTGCCTGTGAGAGGGGAACGTGCTGGGCCAGCCGCTTCTTTGGTGGGAGCAGAAGCTGCTTATCAGCCAGCAGGAAGGCAAATTGTGTGGCCAGAAAGAAGACTACACCATGAAAGTACCATCTGTATGCTGTATGTTGTTCTTGAAAGATAGAACTTCCTTGTAATTTGTAAAAACCTTTGTGTTTATGAATAACGCCTGCCTATGTATACCGCCTTGAGTTAAAGTCAGAGGAGTAATCTAATGACTAAGAAAGGCGGTATATAAATACGAGCATTATTATTATTATTATTATTATTATTATTTAATGGTGTGTTTGAATCCCCTGCCTCGGAATTCCCCAAATCTTCCTCGGTAGAAAAAAAGGACATGATGTAGGTGGGTGGTTGACCAGAATCAAGACTATGGTGCAGATGCTGCAGGGTTCCCTTTCCCCTATGTGCTGTTTTCCTGCTGAAAATTGCCACCTTAGCTAGGTGTACCAAATAGCAACTTTAGGGGTAAAGAAAAGCTGGGAGGAGGCTAACTGTGCAGTGCCCCAGTCTGATCCAGGTCCCCTATGGCTACCTTTTGTAAAGAAAAGAAGTGGGTAATCCTAAACACAAAATTCAAATACAGCATTCAAGTAATATCTGGCATGGTCCTTAGACTGTTTAAACTGGAGATGCCAGGGATTGATCTGGCTGATCATTAAGAGTGCAATCCTAACCTGGAGTTAGGCCAGCACAGTCAGGTCAGCAAAGGTAAAATCCTTTGCCGGTACAAGGGACACTGTAAAGGGATCACTCTCTGAGTCAGAGAATCCAGCACACAGATGTGCGCCACATTCCTTGACTCTGAGTGCTCCAAATGAGCTTTATGTTGTCCCTTGTGCTGGCCAAACTTTGCTGGTCTAACTGTGCCAGCCTAACTCCAGGTTAGGATTGCACTCTATAAAACCAATATGCACAGACCTCATTCATAGTCACTTTCAGATGAGATGAATATGAAAGAGAAGTTATCATGACAGCGAGCACTCTATTTCAGACTGATGGTTTACAATTGCCCTTTTAAACCAAGGAAAACTATAGTCATTATTTTGTGTAGAATACTGTACTTGCTTAATCTGGAGAAAATAACTGTCATAGAACTCTAGATTACACAAAAATAACACCATTTGAGTAATTCCCACCTAGAAACAATGCTCTTCCTCTTTGCAAATATATTCTTACCTACTTGAGACTGAGGAACCATAGTGGATTTGCGATCACATAAAGGGGAAAAAGGAAGCCCTAATTCTGCTTCTTTGTCACCCTGGGGAGTAAAAAGAAAGCAAGAGAACAGCTAGTCAGCACCAAGAACATACCCCCTTGTGCATTTTCCTCCCCTTTCACTGGCATGCAAAGTAGGAATTCTGAATACTATAGCGTAGCCCATATTTCTGCATCATTGTAGAGCAAAACGATAATGATTACAAGACCCTGGGTACAATTCCTTGGCACTGGTTAAGTAGGCCACAATCAAGAGATCTACTTTAGGCATGCCTGCTTCTGAATTTTTTCTTCTAGCACTTTTTTTATTCTAGTCCCCTTTTTCACCAATGTCATGTAAAAGATGCATTTCAAGGAGCATTCATGTGTGAACGGCAAACCCCACACCTGCTCATGAAGGAGCCAGACTGCTGAGCTCACCTCCAGCTCATCACATGTTTTATCTGAGACAGAGTTGCTAAATTAGCGGGATGTATGTGTGTGGGAGGGGGGGGGCTGGCTAGTTTGGACTTGTTTGTTTTATCTTTTATTTGCTCTAGGGATAATTGCCAGAAAAGGTTGAGTTTTCTCAGTGGTTTTTTCCTATTTGTTTTGGGTTGTTTATTTATTTATTTATTCACTTATTTGCTGGACACTTGAGATGCATTTTGGGATGGGTTGAACAAAAATAATGAAAGTTTGTTCCCACATCTGCTCAGGCTCTTGCCCTCAAACCCATCCCAGGAACCAGATTTTGACTGGGATCCAAAGTGCATCATTCACTTACTCCTTTGCTACATAAAACGCCTTGTGAACGTGTTGAAAAGTAGTATATGAATATTTAAATAATAATTACAGTAGGTATCCACTTTATGATGGGTTCACAATATGATCACATCACTTTACGATTGACTCTCTGGATTAAAACATGAATTACTACATAAATTAGGGTGCAATCCAAAAATGCCCTTGGGCTGACTTAAGTTGCTTGTGTCAGCCATGCATTGTCACGAACGTGCTGTAAAGCATGTTCATATCAGTGCAAATGGTGCAGCGCCGATGCCCAGTGAGGCTCTGCGGCCTCCCAACCTGAGCTGGATAAAGTGCAGGCCAGCTGGCCGATACACTGCCCTTCACTTTACAATGGGCTCTTCTTAGCCACCAACAGGATTTCACTTTGGTAGACAAGCCAATCAGTGATGCAAAAGCAAGCATTCTGTACTATCTCTAACAGCAGCATATTAAGCATTTTCGCTGTGTGTGTATTGAGGGAAGGATTTAGCTGAAGCAAATGCAAGCCTTATATAATGCCTGTAGGAGCATTTATAACATCTTGGCCATGTGTATGGAGAGAAGGTCTTGGAATTACCAAAAAAAAATGTGCTATTGGGTTCAGATTACAATATTTTCATAAAACAGGTTGTATAAAGGGCAGGTAGCTATTCTAGGGCTTCCTGAAAATAAATGGATGTTGCTCACTGCATTATTTGAACCAAGAAAGGCGGTATATAAATACCAAATATTTATTATTATTATTATTATTATTATTATTATTATTATTATTATTATT
>JAJKFI010000032.1:4926148-4958767 GCA_029204185.1 Lerista edwardsae
TTATTATTATTATTATTATTATTATTATTATTATTATTATTATTATTTTACAAAAAAATCTGCATCACAGCTGATGACCAGTCAGGTTAGACAACCATTCACCATTCAGTTCTGCATAACTGAATAGATATTTCATCACTTGTCTCTTATGCGATGTCCTGGAAAATACATATAGTTGGGCTCCTTGAAAGTGCTTCCCTGCTCCCTTGAATCAGAAACAGAATGCTTTTTATTTAGTTGTTGGAGATCATTATCCTGCAATAACTCATTTTCGCTCAACACAATTTTTTCTCAGTGTTTCTTTCACAACCACTAGTTGTCTACCTTGGATGACCATATTAGGAGGTATCACTCTCTATAGTACTACTGAGGACCAGGTTTTTATTGGGTAGTAACTTTCTGATATCTCTTGCCATAATTAGCTATATGTGAGGCTATCTGGAATTGCAGATACTATAGAAAGTGGCAGGGACGGCTGCAAGGAACATATGAACCGTACATTGTCCCACTTGCACTGGTTGCTCGTTTGCTGTTGGGTCCTGTTCAAGGTATTGGTTATGTCATTCAAAGCATCACTCAGCATATTATATCCAAGGAAGTGCCTCAGAACAATGAACCCCTCATTGTGCCAGAGTAGTCATGTTTTATGCTCCTTCAAGTTTTATGTTTTATGCTCCTTCATTCTGTCAATGAAAGTGCAAAATGATGTGTGTTTACCTGTCTGAAAAACTCTTCTAGCAATGACATGGTCCAGCGATGATGGAGGTCCCATGCCTTGGCAGGATGACTGATGTCTGCTGTGTGCAACATCAGGGATAAGGCTTTCGGTTTATCGATTCTGCAAACCCAAACAACACTGCAAATTAATTGCCTGCACCATTATATAGAAAAGGAGGCTTCTCAGAAAGGAAATGTGGCTATTCTAACCTTGGACTTCTGGACTGACTTATGGGTTTACAGAGCTTGACAACTTTGACATATTAATCTCACTTCTTTCAGAAAGACGTCAGTCACTCAACAGGCACAGCCACTCAGGAGAGCAAATGCCTACATTTGAAACGTGGACTCTTCTCGATTTCCTCTGCTTGCCCAGATCAAGGTGATCCTTGTAATCCTTTCTGCTCAGTGCACAGCTTGTATCCCATGAAACACAAGGAAGTACACAAAGACAGATTTTCTTAGATGGTTAGTGAGAAGATGCTGAAGTGACCCCGAGTACATGTCTCACTTATATTAGGGTGTGTTAATATTACAGATTTAAGCCAGTTTCAGTGATGTGACAATGGGGAGTGCAGCAAGCATGGGCTACAGTGGGTGACTCCCGCAGAAGCAGGTGACACCATATACAGCCTGAGACTCCATTCAGAGATCTTCCAACCACTCCGGGTCCAGCTGCCTTGCCCTCTAGTAGTCTATTGTGTTTTCAGCACTCGCTGCTGAGAACACAAAGCAACTGGGCCCCGAGTGAGCTGAAGATTACCAAACAGAGGCAGTCTGGGTTTATTGCATTTAAAGCAATGCAATAGCCCAGAAAGGTGAGGGAGACTTCATGACACCACCAGTGATGTCATGCAGGGGGTATGCGGGGGTACGCGAGTACCGATTTCTAGGATTACAGCTGGCCCCGCCTATTCGCCCGCCCACTCGTCGACTCCGCCCTCTGCAACGTTTGAATTTCCTGCATGTTTGAGTTGCCTGCATGTTCTCAGAGCCAGGCAGGCAGGCAGGCAGTGAGCGGAGCCTTTCCTTTCCTTGCCACTGAAAAATGAGTTGCTCTGGGGTTTTAACATGATGCCAGGCCTCCTTAACATGTTCTGGGGGTGCTGTGGAATACTGTTGCAACTGTTGGGTCAGTTTAAAATCATCTGAGGCCTCAAAAAGGGCTTTTTTCATGTCACTTCCTGCCACGACATCACTTCTGGCTTATGACGTCACTTCCGGTGGGCGGGTCCCGACACGTGCCAATCAAAAGTGAGTACCTGTTCTTAAATCATTTAGATAACACCACTGGACACCACCCCTGAAATTCCAGAATGCCCTAATCAAACTCAATCCAGATATAACATGTCTACAGGAAGTGCATATAAAAGACCAACAAAAAAATTTGATTTATAATGAAAAATTAGGGATTTTATTTTCAGCATTGGATGTTAATAGTAAAAAAAGAGGTGTGGCTACGTATGTTAAGCCAGCCTTGAAACCAGAATTGATTTGGAAAGACGAACAGGGACGAATACTGATTGTACAAATACAAATCCAAGAACAAAAACTATTAATTATTAATATATACGCGCCAAACAATAGGCGAGAACAATTTTATAAGACTTTATACCAAAAGATAATACCAAAACATTTTGCAGACAAGGTCGATCAGATCCGGCATGACTTGGACGCCGCTGTGGGCATATCTAGTGATGTCCCTGGGGAACCTGTCTGTCCTACGATTTGGGATTCTTTTCAGCTTGTAGAGCCTGAGGATGTGGACAGGATTCTCTGGAGCGTGAGACCTGCTGCTTGCCCGCTCGACCCTTGCCCGGCGTGGCTAATTAGAGCTGCCTGGGGAGGGCTGGCCGAGTGGACAGGGAGGGTGGTGAATTCATCTCTGAGGGAGGGGGTGTTCCCGCCTGCCTTGAAGCAGGCAATGGTGCGCCCCCTCCTGAAGAAGCCCTCCCTGGATCCCACAAATTTAAACAACTTTCGGCCAGTCTCCATTTCTGGGCAAGGTGATTGAGCGGGTGGTGGCATCCCAGCTTCAGAGGGTTCTGGAGGAAACGGATTATCTGGACCCATTCCAATCTGGCTTCAGGCCGGGGTTCGGGACGGAGACTGCCTTGGTCGCCTTGGTGGATGACCTGCGCCGGGGGATGGACAGGGGAAGTGCGACCCTGTTAGTCCTGCTGGACCTCTCGGTGGCTTTCGACACCATCGACCATGGTGTCCTTCTGGGTCGGCTGGCCGGGTTGGGGCTTGGAGGCACTGTTTTGAAGTGGTTCCGCTCCTTCCTGGCTGACAGATCCCAGAAGGTGGTGCTGGGGGATGCTTGTTCGGCACCCCGACCTCTTAGGTTTGGGGTGCCGCAAGGTTCCATCTTATCCCCCATGCTATTTAACATCTACATGAAACCGCTGGGAGAGGTCATCCGGGGGTTTGGAGTGGGGTGCCATCAATATGCTGATGACACCCAACTCTATCTCTCCTTTCCCCCTGATTCTGAGGAGGCAGTTGAGGTCCTGGATCGCTGTCTGGAGGCGGTTGGGGGCTGGATGCGGGCGAACAAGCTGAAATTAAATCCGGATAAGACAGAGGTGCTCTTGGTCTGGAAATCCACAGCTCGGGTACTGGACTATCGCCCTGCTCTGAATGGGGTTGCACTTCCTCTGAAGGAGCAGGTTCGCAGTTGGGGGTTCTCCTGGATCCACAGCTACACCTGGAGCCCCAGGTGGCGGCGGTGGCCAGGGGAGCCTTTGCTCAGCTTCGGCTGATTCGCCAGCTGCGGGCGTACCTGAGCTGTGCGGACCTGGCCACAGTGACCCATGCCCTAGTGACTTCTAGATTAGATTATTGCAATGCGCTCTATGTGGGGCTGCCTTTGAAGACGGTCCGGAAACTACAACTCGTTCAGAACGCGGCGGCTCGGGTGGTTGCTGGGGCACGTCGGTTTGACTCTGTCGAGCCACTGCTTCGGCGACTGCACTGGCTGCTGGTTCTGTTCCGGGCCCAATTCAAAGTGTTAGTTTTGACTTTTAAAGCCCTTTACGGCTCGGGTCCGGGGTATTTGAGGGACCGCCTCCTTCCATATAATCCAACCTGTACTCTTAGATCATCTGGAGGGGCCCTTTTGACTGTGCCGCCACCAGGAGAAGTGAGAGGGGTGGTGGCCAGGAAGAGGGCCTTCTCGGTGGTGGCCCCCCAACTTTGGAATACCCTCCCCTTAGAATTGAGAACTGCTCCCTCTCTGTTAACATTCCGGCGGGGGCTGAAGACCTTTTTATTTCAAAAAGCTTTTAATTGTTGACAGGTCTGGCGGGCTGGCTGGTTTATTATATTTTATGATCCACTGGGTTTGTTGCTTTTAAATTGTACTGTTGGTGGTTTTAATTGTTTTATTGTATTGTTTTTTATATTGTTTTTGAAGTGTTTTTAATGTTAGTTTTTATATTTTGTAAAGCCGCCTTGAGCGCCTTTAGGCAAATAAGGCGGGGTATAAATCTAATAAATAATAATAAATAATAATAAAATAATAATTAATTTTGATAAATCGGAAATAATCTTGGCAGGAGATTTCAATGGGGTATTTGACCCCAAAATGGATAGGAAAGCTAAAAATAAAAAAGGAGGAAAAATGCCAAAAATTGCACTAAACATGATGGAAGAATTTTGCTTAATAGATGCCTGGAGAACATTATATCCAGAGAATAAAGAATTTACTTATTATTCATCTTCTCATAAGTCATGGTCCAGAATTGATATGATCTGGATCTCAGCCATTTTGATGAAAGGACATTCTCAGGCAGAAATTCTCCCTAATACATTCGCAGACCATAATCCAATATTATTGACTTTAAATGAAAGATTAAAAGGCTACAAATGGAATTTAAATAATTCAGTATTGGGAAAACAAGAGTTTGTAGAATATATGAAAGAGGAATTATCGTGGTTTTTTAAAATAAATTGTCAACATGATGTTTCAATGCAAGTAATCTGGGATACTAGTAAGGCGTTTGTTAGAGGATTAATAATAAAAGAAATTAAAAAACAAAATCTATTACAACAAAAAAAATTAAAAGATTTAAGCTATAGATTAAAAATAGAAGAAAGTAAGTCACAGGATAATCCGTCTAATACCAAAATACGGATGAGAATAAAAAAAATACAACACGAAATAAATTTAGAACATACTAAACATATTGAAGAAGATATAAGAAAGGCTAAACAAAATTATTTTGAAAATGCCAATAAGCCTGGCCGTTGGTTAGCACACAAACTTAAAAGAGAGAAACAGAAGAATATAATTCAAAGTCTAGTTGATGAGAAAGGACATGAACAAAATCAATTAGATAAAATGAAAACTATTACTGAAAATTTCTATAAAGACTTATATGACAGCAAAAAAATAGATCAAAGAATACAACAAGAGTATATATCAAATTTCAATAAAATTAAAATAAATGAAGATCAAAGGAATATATTAGAAGAACCTATATCGATAAAGGAAATTGAAACAGCAATCAAAAAACAAAAACTTTTTAAAGCTCCAGGTCCTGATTGTTTAACAGCTCAGTATTACATAAAGACAGAAAAAGTCACAGTTCCAATCTTTAAAAGACTAATAGATGAAATTTGGAGCACTGGTAAGATTCCAAATTCGTGGAATCAAGCAACAATTTCCTTAATAAATAAACCAAGCACAGATAAGAAACAAATTAAAAACTATAGACCAATTTCACTTTTGAATGTGGACTATAAAATATATTCATCTATACTAGCAAATAGATAAAAAATTTTTTTAAACAATCTGATTCATAATGACCAGGCGGGATTCCTCCCTAAAAGATATCTGAAAAAAAATGTAAGAACTATTATAAATGTGCTTGAATTCTATGAAAAAAACTCCACAAAAAATTAGGATTAATATTTCTTGATGCCGAAAAGGCTTTTGATAACTTAGATTGGAATTTTTTATTAAAACAATTAGAAATAATGGAATTTGGCCCAAAATTTATAACAGCAATTAGGAATATATACTCAAATCAATTTGCAAAAATCAAAATTAATGGGGAATTAACACAAGAAATTAAAATATCACAGGGTACAAGACAAGGTTGCCCATTATTGCCACTTCTGTTTATATTGGTTTTAGAAATCTTGAATATTACAATACAAAACGATAAACGGATCAAAGGATTAGAAATTGGAAAAGAAATATATAAATTACAAGCCTATGCTGATGATTTGGTATTCATCTTAGATAATCCAAAAGATTCTTTGCAATACTTAGTAGAAAATTTGACAGAATACGGGAAAGCTTCAGGAATGAAAATCAACTATCAAAAGACAAAAATTATAGTAAAGAATATAAAAGAAAAAGAAAAAGAAGAAATAAAAAAGTGGGGCATTCAAATTACTAATAAAATTAAATATCTGGGAATAACAATGACTAATAAAAATAGTAATTTAATGGGAGATAATTATCTAAAATTATTAAAAGAAATTGACCAAAAGTGTAAAAGATGGACATCCTTACAACTATCACTGATGGGGCGAATAGCAGTAATAAAAATGAGCATACTGCCCAAATTGATATTTTTCTTTCAAACAATACCTATTATATTTAAAAAAAGTCCTACTTTCATCAATTGGATAAAATAATTTCTAAATTCATCTGGAATGGCAAAAAACCGAGAATAAAATATAAACTCTTACAAGATATTAGAGATAAGGCAGGGTTTGGCTTGCCTGATTTTTTTTTATATTATCAGGCAGCAGGTTTGGAGTGGATAAAAAACTGGATTGTAACGTATGATAGTAGAATACATAATTAAATATCTGGGAATAACAATGACTAATAAAAATAGTAATTTAATGGGAGATAATTATCTAAAATTATTAAAAGAAATTGACCAAAAGTGTCACATGACTTACCAGTTGGAATCCATGCATTTATGTCTCAAGAAAAAGTTAAGTATAAGGCAGGATTTAATCAGCATATATTAAGAAAATCATTATTTTGGATTTGGAACTCAATTAAGTCTAAGTTTTATCAAAAAAATTCCAAGATGGGTTAAGCCAATTGAAATAAATTCAAATCCTAGATGGGTAAGATCTGACAATAATAGACCATATTATGATTTATTAGATGATAGTAACAGGCTATTAAGTAATGAACATTTGGAAAGGAATGATATTTATCTAGATTGGTGGTCCAGAATACAAATTTCAAACAGACTTAAAGAGGACAATAAGATAGGGATTAGCAAGGAATTAACAGAATTGGATAAAGAAATTCTTGATCCAAAAAATAAATTTATAAAAAGAATATATATATTGTTACTGAAATATAAGATGAATGAGGAAGTCGTGAAAGAATCGTCGATAAAGTGGGCACAAGACATAGGACATGTAATCTCGTTAGATCAATGGGATAAAGTATGGAAAGACAATATCAAGTTAACCAAGTCAACCGCTTATAAAGAAAATATCTATAAAATGTTCTATAGGTGGCACATAACCCCAGTTAAGTTAGCGAAAATGTCACCAAAAAATTCTGATAAATGTTGGAAATGTGGTCAAAAAAGAGGAACTTATTATCATCTCTGGTGGAATTGCCCAAGTGTTAAAAAATATTGGCGTTCAATTTATTTGATGGCTCAAGAAATTATAAAAGAGGTAATACCTTTTAAACCAGAGATATTCTTATTGAATATGGTGCCAGACATTAGAGATTCAGAAAAAAGATTTTTATTAATTCATATTATGACATCAGCAAGAATTGTGTTTGCTCAAAGATGGAAAGATAAAAATATACCAGACTCAGACCAAGTTATTAATAAACTATACGAGACGGCTATTAATGATGTGTTAACAGACAGACTGAATGGGAAAAACAAAGTTGGGGTAAAATGGCTTTTATTTTATGAATGGATTGACACAATTTGTTGAGAATAGATATTTAATGAAAGACGAAAATAGAGTTATTTTTTCTTCTTTAGTTATAATTTTAGTTTATATTTAGATTATATTCAATGCTTTACAGAAGAATTGTATTACAAGTACATTGTATAAGTATATTATAAGTCCAAATAGGTAGAAATGGAATATTATCTATTTAGATCTTTTTTTGGATTAAGCTGATATTATGCTGTAACCTTTTGTTTCTTCTCCGAAGTCTCCCCGACCCATGTATTTCCTTATTACCTATCCCCATAACTATATATTTGCAAATAAAAAAAAAAATAAAAAAAATAAAAAAAAATGAAATTCCAGAATGCCAAGCTGTTGAATTATAATGGGTGAAGGCCTTGGCCCTCGGGACACTTCTGGCCAGTTTTAAGGCAAACAATAGTTTTCTCAGGGGAGCGCTGGGAATGACAGTTTATAGAGTGCAAGAAAAAAGAAACAACTTGTTAACTGATTCCTGAGCTACAGTTCTCAAGCTTTCCATTGGCAGGAATGCTTTCCAGTAAAACCAGCTTAGGCCTTCAGTGTAAATTATATGGGAACTGCATTCCACAAGCAGAGAACTAACAAGGTTCCAAGGTTTCACATACACCACACAGAAAGAAAGCAGGAAATGCATTTCTGGAAGAAAGGAAACAAATAAAGCCTTCCACCCAGAAGCTTCTAGTTCTAAGTCATTGCTGGGGGCAATCTTTCAACCACAGGAAGGAAGATGTTTGAGCCCAGGACCAGCCCAAGACCTCTTGGCACCTGAGTCGGTGAGCCAAATGCTGCCCCCATTACCTGCTGTTGGGCCAGCTTCTGCTTCTCCTACACTCTAGCCCAACACTCTCCTCTCCTCCACACATCCACTTTGCCCCCCTATATTTTTTCCAATCCAGGAAGTGGGGGGATGGGGCTCAGTGGAGGCAAGCAGAAGTGGGCACCACCTGCCAGTCTGTTGCCTGAGGTGACCAGTTGGCCTCATGGATGGCCCAGCCCTGTCTTAGCACTTCCTTTCCATCATCTTCTCCAAGAGAAAAGAACTAAGGACAAGTAGTTAATGTGATGGAAGACGAGCTTTGCCTGCCTCCACTTTCCCCGTGATTGAGCAGCAGCCATGCTTTACTCGACAAGAGAAGTCATACAAATATCTGCTATCTAAATTCCACTGGAACAAAGCTTACATGTCTGAGTACACGTGTGTGTGTGTGTATACATGTGCGTGGGCACATGTGTATTTGATCACTGTGAACAGAACTAGGCACAGACATCAAAGGATGCTGAGTTCCCCCCACTCCACAGAGAAATGTTTCTGGAAGCTTGTTTAATGAAGTGGCAAAGTACCAGCTGTAATACAGCCCTTCCCTTCACATAGTGTCGCAAGGTGACTCACCCTTCTGGCTGCTGCAGTGCATTCTTCATGGCTTTGATTTGCTGGAAGTGACAGGACATATCAGTAGCCAGCACCATCTCAACCACCAGAGTCCTGAATTCCCTTTGGGTAGATATCCAATCAAGACAGGATGGGGAGACAGAGGCACACACAGAGAAAGAAACACGTAAAGAACACTTTTTTTTGGTTTCTCTATCTACAAATTATTTATGACATTCTCACTCTACACTCCAATGTGCGTCACTGAACACTTCACATTATCTTTTTACTAGGGCTTCAGGGCAGGGTGGAATATCTGTTGCAAATACCAGACCTGGAGCGAGCAATTTACCCTGATAAATGCAGCCTTGCTTGTGAAGAGATAATGCAGTGCTTTTCTGGAGAATGACATCAGGACGCTCTCTTCTCCATGAGACACAATGTTTTAGAAGCAGGTCCAGGTTAAATATAATGCCAAGGGGGCTAAAAATTGCCTGCTGGAGTGGCACATAGCTGATATCACATGTTAATTGGTACCCTCATCTGCGAGCTGTGTGGCCTTAGCTCTCCATGATCTGTGGCTCCGGTCATCTTTGTAATGGCTGAGGGCCCAATCCAAATGGGAAAGTGCACAGGTAAGCAATTTAAACTTGATCAGTTATATTTAAATCATGGCAAAGTTTGCTATTCAGGAGTTCTCAGAAAGGTGCAGATTTGGAGGGGTGGGGTAGGGGAAATACCATGGCTCAATGGATGAGCAAGTGCTTTGTAAACAAAGGGTCCTGGGTTGAAACCCTGGCAACCCCGGTAGGGCGGTTAAAGACTCCTGCCTGAAACCCTGGAGAACCCCTGCCAGTGACTGACAAGACTGAACTTGCTGGACCAATGGTCTGTCTCAGCATATAAGTCAGCAGCATACTTTGGTGGCTCCCTTACACAAAAATCTTATTGCTATGTCCAGTATTGTCATTCAGTAACGAGCTGCCAGAACACGAGGCGGGACTTATTGGCGAGGTGCCTGATTGGCTGCCCGTTTGTGACGCGTCGCTGCCTGCCCAACCGCCGCGCGGGCACCCCTGGCTTCGGAGGGGGTGCCCGCTTGCCTGGGGGGCGTGCTGGGTGCCTAGGCAAGCCGCGGAGGGGCGCGCCACCCGGAGGGAGCCCCCGCGGCGGGCGGGCAGGCGGCAACGTGTCACGGACTGCCTGTCAATCAAGCGGTAAGTCCCGCCTCGCGTTCCGGCAGCTCGTTGCTGAATGACAATACTGGCTATGTCACTCTATGGGACACTGCAAACCAAACAACTCTGCAGACGGTTGCCCTGATAACAAGGAACTGTCATAGAATGTATTCAGAAAATAAAGTTAAATACCTTAACATTTTCTCAATGCCTTTCCAAGCTTGTGTTTGCCAGTAAAAGGTTTGTACTACACTGTGCTCATTTCACCAAATTGTATGAAATCCAATAGCACAAACAACACACCACGCCAGAAAAATAAAACCCAACCTCCCTTGGCAGGTACCTAGTATCTGCTCTTTTAACTTCAGGAAGATTCTTGCTTGTTCTTACCTTGTCATGATTTGTTCAAACGTAATCTATGTACTTTTTGATCTAACTAAGGGCGCAATCCTATACCGGTGCTGCTCTGGCGCTGTGCTCTTGCGCCGATCCAGTACTGTTGCAAACGTGCAGTCAGGCACATCTGCACCAGCGAGGCTCAAGCAGCAGTGCTGGCGCTCAGGCATGCCATGGGCATAATGGGGCGGCGATAGAAGGCAGCGACGGGGGCAGTGACAGCCATATCCTAAGCCCCATCCCCGGACTCAGTGGCCCCAATTCGGGCCACTGCTGTGCACATTGACCTGCGCCTGCAAATAAGCAGGCACAGATCCGAGCAGCCCCATAGGGCTGGCTGGGACTTACCTGGGGGCAAGGTACCCTTGCCCTGCGCTGTGCTGCCGCCGCCTCCTAATGGCCTTAGGATGCAGCCCTGCTGCGCCGGCCTTACTACGTCAGTGCTGCTTAGGATTGGGCTGTCAAAAAGCAATGGTTTTCTTACAACAGAAGGAAAAATTGGTTTCTCTTTCATTAGGAAAATGAATGAAATTGAAATTTTCATTTCAAAAATCCCAGTGAATCTATTCCCCCATACATATAAACCTCGAAGTGATGTTGGCTGAAGATTCCAATTTCAAGTCACTTTTTTCATTACTGAGAGCAACTTCCAAAACTCAACAAAATTGAATTCATCTGTCAATTTACTTTCTGATAGGAATAACCTTCAATAGGCACCTGAAGCGGGACATGATTGAGATATATAAAATTATGCACGGGAGGGATAGAGTCAATAGAGGGATGTTCTTTTCCCTCTCTCACAATACCAGAACCAGGGGGCATCCACTGAAGTTGAATATAGGGAGATTTAAAACAGATAAAAGGAAATACTTTTTTACCCAGCGGGTAATTAAGCTATGGAACTCCTTGCCACAGGAGGTGGTGATGGCATCTGGCCTAGATGCCTTTAAAAGGGCACTGGACAGATTTCTGGAGGAAAAGTACATTGTGGGCTATAGGCCATGATGGGTTGGGCAACCTCCTTATGTTAATAGTAGGCAACTTCAGAATGTCAGGTGCAAGAGAGTGGCAACAGGATGCAAGCATCTTGTTGTCTACTGAACTCCCTTAGGCACCTAGTGGGCCACTGTGAGATACAAGAAACTGGACTAGATGGGCCTTTGGCCTGATCCAGCGGGGCTCTTCTTATGTTCTTATGTTCTTAATAGACCCAGTAGACTGGTCAGTTTACTGTCATTCTCTTAAATGTTATTCTTACCTTGGGGAAGCCTCTGAGACTACCACAGAATGCAGCATGCCCCCTATTGGCACAGCTGCACAGAGGCGTTTCCAGGGTATAGCGCCAGGGGGCATGGCCCCTGGGGCACCATAAGGTGGGGGGCGCCATTCGCATGGCGCGCCCCCTGCCGTGCCCCAAGCCGGGAGGCGCGCTGGCGTCTCCCCTCCCGGCTGCCACTCGAGTACTTAAAGTGTCCGAGTGGCAGCCCGGGAGGGGAGCTCCCAGGCTGGGGATGTGCGTTTCCTCCAGGCAGGCAGGGAATCAGAGGCGAGGGAAAGCTGCGTCTTCTCCCTGCCTCTGATTCCCCTCCCGCCAGGAGGAACCGCGCGCGCCCCTTGCCGGCTTTTCCCGGCTGCCGCTGGCCTTAAAGTGCCAGCGGCAGCCGGGAAAAGCCGGCAGCCAGGGCGGGAAGCCGCCACTGCGCCCTCCGAGCTGGGAGGCGTGCCGGCGTCTCCCCTCCTGGCTGACGTGGAGCACTTTAAAGTGCCTGACTGGCAAAACAAGGAGGCGGGGCTTGGCTTCTGCCCGCCATGTTAGCTGACATGGCGGGCAGAAGCCACACCCCGCAACGTTGTGATGTCACAATGTCGTGACGTCATGACGTTGCGTGCCCTGGGTGCGATTTCGCCCTGGTACACGTCTGCAGCTGCATCAGCGCTGCAAAGTTGGTTAGGATTGGGCTGTGGATCTTAGAGTCCAGTTTGTTTTGTTTTTCTGCCACTCATTAGGTGGACTGTCTCCTCCAGTCATGACTCTATAAATGCAACTACAACAGTGAAGAAAAAACTTCTCCACTTATGATGCCCTGCTACCACATACTTTAGAATGATTTATTTCACAGCTGGTAGGCTTCAGCACAAATTGAGCACCACTTGTGTCCTCATCATCTGCTGCCGTACTTCATCCTCTGCTGATCTGACCGAGTACACTTGGAAGAATCACATTAACACCCAATCACAATCCGCAGCTATTCTTACCTCCAATCATCCTTTGAGAGGTTAGACAAAATGTTCATCTCCTCGTCATCTTGCAAAAGGCGAAAAGCTGCGCTAAGGTGATGATTTTCCAGCACAGACCGGTCATTGTAAAGAATGGCTGTATCTGACCTACAAAATAGAACGTATGTTTATCATAAACATAAATGGGTGTTTCTGCCTCTTGTGTCCCCAGCCAATTCCATTCCTGACTGTCAAGGATCATCTGACGCAAAATGGGATGTGATATGAGAAGCCTGCAAAAGGGCAGAAGATCAGCAAAAAAATTTCCCCTTGTGCCTTCTGTTCACACAAATTTAGGCTAGGATACAAACAAGTCAGATACAACATTAAGCCCTGAACCAGCTCCATGCTATTATTACTCACAGCATATATATGTCCTAGCTTCTCCCCTTACTTCAAGGCTTGTTTCCCTAATTGCATGGGGGTGTCTGTCCAAACCAACCCACCACATGAATAGGGTTAGCAGCATTAGTAGAAAGATGGTTTGGACAATTCCCTCCTTGGGTGATTACAGAAGCCAAAGAGAAGTGACAGGCCAGGAGATTTGCCTACCATGAATGCATGTATCCATAATTGTATGCGGCCAGTTTGGGTTTTGTCCAAATCTGCCCCTATACAGGAGAAATGTATAGTCTTCATCACAACCCACTTCAGTAAAAAGGATTCCACACTCTGAGTCACAGGGCAAAGCCTTGCACTAGGCTCCCTACAGTGCCTCCTGTCTGCCCTCTGATGAGGTGGGTGCTACCATTGTCTTTTGAGGGATCAGCTCTGATGGGAAAGGATCTTCAGCCAATGTCCAGCTTGGCTAACCCTTGCTGCCACCACTCTATACTCATGCAGGCAGCCCAATCAGCCAGTCATAGCATGCATCATTCAGATGCTGAAAAATCATTCCACGCAACAACTTTCCACATAGCCAGGAGTAACATTTGCAAGTGCCTCTGAGTTGCAAAGTTCTATAGCGAACTGTTTTCTAATCAGATCTATTCTGAGCTTTTTCTAGTCCTTAGTCTACTTCTATAACACCTGCATTGTAGGAACTGATAGGAACTGCTTTTTGAGCAAAGCAGCATTTGAACGAAGAGCAGAGACCAGGCAGCCTGACTGACAAAATATACACTTCACAGGGAGCTGTGAACTACATTTTTGTATATTTTTATTTAACATTAAAATGTTAATGTTCACACACACACACACACACACACAGAGAGAGAGAGAGAGAGAGAGAGAGAGAGAGAGAGAGAGAGAGACAGAGAGAGACTTTCTGGAGTTATTTCTTCACAATATGCACTCTAGTAATTAATAAATAGTTCCTTTTCTGTATGACATAAATTAATCTATTAATTGTAAGTCAACAGTATGTAACATTTTCATTAAAAGACATTAATAAAAAAATTACTGTATACCAATTGGCTTACACCATACCAAGCACATCCAATTGTTTAAACTCCACTTAAACAGCTGTTGAAAGATGTGAGGGTGGTAAATGCTATTCAAATACCAATTAGGATGAAATCATGGGGCTGTTACCCAGTTCTTAATCAGTTCACAACTGAACAACTCAAACTCTAGCACTAAAATACAGAAAAATCTCTTTCCACATTATAAGCTCCACAGCTGTTAGTCAAGAATTTGACTTCTTTTAACTACCTCTGATGTAAACACTGATACCTTCAGGAGGAAAATAAATAATCATATGCTCCACTTTTCATATTCAGACGGCACCATAAATTTTAAGTTCTAGAGGCCCCAAACATATAGCTTTTCCAATTTGTTATTTAGCAACAGTTGAGCCCAAAACTTTCCTTGGGAGAATATGCTCAACATCCAAGATCAGGTCAGAATTTGACATTACAACACAGCTGTAGCTCCCACCAGCACGAGCACATTTTTGGTCCTATTCACCCTTCCACTACATCCAGTACAACATGCTTGCATTCTGACACCAGGATGCTCTGACTTTCTCACTAAAGATGCTTCTGAAATTCTTCTCATCAAAATTTCACCCTAGATTTTTGGGTTCCGGCTCACTTGGTCTCATGTCCAAAGTGGAACCTATGGATTAGGTTCAATTCTTCATTGATTCAGTCTTTATTTTGTAGAAAGCACTGTGCCACCACACACTGCTCAGGAACAACACCTAGAAGACCACAGCCAAACACCTTCTAAACCATCACCCCACGTGACTCCATGAGCAGGAATGGAGCATGGCAGACAACTACCATTTTGACTTTCATGCAAAAGTCCAGTCAAAATTGAGGACCCCTGCATATAGATCGTAATCTTGGTTGCACTGGCATAATAATCCGAAAATGCCCTAAATCAGATCTATTCGTATCACATAAATTAAATACTTCAAATTAAATTTTCAATCTCTGTTTGATTCTGAGCATTTGACGTTACTGTTTCTACAAGGTTTGGGTTTTTTTTTTTTCCAGGTGGTGGGGTCTCAAGCTTTTTGCCCCTCTATGGATGGATTCTAAATGGCCTCACCGTGTCTGAATATGAAAGTTGTTGGTGGTTCCAGTGTGCTCGTAGTCATGGATGGCAGCGGCAAAGATCATAGCAAAGATTTCCAGCTCTGTCAGCCAGTGCTAAAAGAGAGATTGAAAAGCAGTCAGACAACGTCATTTCTGCAAACATTTAAAAAGCCAAGAACGTTAAACTGTGATGCTTATCCAATGCAGCCAATGCAGAGATGCTATTGGGCTCTTCTCCCCCACACTTCCTTTTTTAAAATCCAGGGAGTGGAAGGGGCAGCTACTATGGTACTAGTGTGCCACTGGGTAAGGGGAAGGACACAGTAATGTCATTCAGTAATGAGGAGATGGAATGCGAGGCGGGACTTACCGCTTGATTGGCTGCCGGTTCCTGACGCGTCGCTGCCTTGCCGAGCGCCGCGTGGGCACCCCTGGCTTCGGAGGGGGTGCCCGCTTGCCTGGGGGGGGCACTGGGTGCCTAGGCTAGCCGCGGAGGGGCGCGCCACCCGGAGGGAGCCCCCGCGGCGGGCGGGCAGGCGGCGACGCGTCACGGGCTGCCTGTCAATCAAGCGGTAAGTCCCGCCTCATGTTCCGTCTCCTCGTTACTGAATGACATTACTGGAAGGACAGCACCTTGCTGGGAAGCTTCAGGCATCAGGGCAGGAGAAAGGGGCCGACTGCCTAGAACATTCCTTTGTAACTCTATTTTGCAGGGGTTGATCAGCAGTGAAGCATAAATTGCATTTCAAAGAAGCTTTTCACCAGTACAAAACTTGTTATAGAGAAACTTTTCACAAGCTTCCAAAGACTTCCAAAGACTTTCACAATTGCTTGCGTAGAGGAAAGTAAGACAACATAAATTATTGGTATTTTTATCGGGCAGCTCTGATAGGAAAGAAATAGCATGAAAGAAGAAGGTGGAGAAATAAAAGGAAATGAGCAATTACACAGTCTTTGACAAAGATTTGCAGTACATGGAGAATTAGCTGTTAAGCCAGGCATTCTAAAAGAAAGGAAAACTGGGTGCCTAAGATAAGCTTCCCCATCGCAGAGTTTTCAACACAGCAAAGACAAAATGCAGCGGTGAAAAGCAGCAAATGTTATTCCATTGCCTCATTTGTCCTTCAGATTGTATCGATTTGTGACTGCATATAATGATGGTAATCTGCTTATTAATCATACAGCAAACCAGCTTAGTACAAAGCCTAGTGCTCTTTGGGAAAAAAAGTGTTATAATTTAAAAATTTAGACTACAGACTTCCCCCAGTATCCACAGCAATATGTTCCTGCCCACTTGGATACCAGAAACCACAAACAAGGAGGGGCCCTATCTCTGCAGTTCCCCCCCACACACACACACACACACGCCATGGCCCATTACCTTTGTTTGGCTTCATTACATTCAAGCGAAGTGAAAACACGTCTCGCTTGAACAAAGGCTATAAGCAGAAAGCTTATTGCAACAGCTTATAGCAAAACAGGCAGGCAAGTGGCCTAAGGCCTAGAAAAGCAAGCATTAACTTCTTGCTTCCTGTTCACTCTTAGAGTACAATCCTAACCTGCGCTGGAACAGGCAGGCCAGCTGGCCTTCACTGTACAACGCAGGTTGGGAATGGGCTGGAGCCTCCATGGGGCAAAAGGAAGGTCATCCCCTTACTCCAGGATAGGTGTCAGCAACCCTATCCAAGCTCCAGCCCCCTCCCTGGGCCAAGCCACCAGAACCAAGTGTGGCCGCACCAAAGACCTTTCTCAGGGCATTATAATACCTGCAATTTTTACAGTGTTTCATTAAGCAGCTTTAATGAATGCTTCCATTTCTTTTTCTGTATTTTACAGCCCAATCCTAACTTGGACAGGGAGCAGGTAGGCAGGCTGGTCTGCGCTTCTTCCTAACCAAGATAGAAGGCAGCAGTACCTTAGAACAAAATAGCAGGTGCAAATCTGAGCCTTCTGCAGCAGCCCAAATCGGGGCTGCACAGGCTGTGGACGGGAGTTTGGAAGCAGTCTAATGGCCATATCCGAAACTCCTCTCCCCTTCCAGGGCAGCTCCACCTGCTGGAATGCCCTCCTTCTGCCAGTTCCAGCCCTGCAAATGAATTGCAGGGCTTTCATTACATTTTCTAGAGTTGAGGTCTTATAATTAGGGTTCCCAGATACAAACTGTGACAGGGTGCCTATACCTTTAACTATTGTACGGAAGACGGATTTTGGGCAGATGCAGCTCATCATGGAAGGGTTTCAAAAGCTTCACCTGCCAAAATGCCTTCTTCTATACAATGGTTAAAGATATAGGCACTCTGCCCCAGTTTAGATCCGGTAACCCTACTTTTAACCATTGTAAAGAAAAGGGAATTTGGCCATTTGCAGCTCATCATGGGAGGGTTTCAAAAGCTGCACCTGTCCAAATTCTCTCTTCTTTACAATGGTTAAAGGTATAGGCACTCTCCCAGTTTGTATCTGGTAACCCAATCTATAATCATGGCCTACACAGGTTTCATTGCCCTAAGGATGGGTCTTCCCCCCTCCCCCCCGAAAAGCCCCACTTTCCCTCCCAGAAAAGCCCCTGCACTGGCTGAAGTTGCACAGGGCCTGCTTACCTGCGCGCTCCGTGGGCACGACTGAGTTGGCACAAGTCAACTTGGAACAGACGTGCCTTATGGCCTTGGGCACATGCGTCGGCCCAAGGGCATCAGAGGGTTGCACCCTTAGTCTTGTTTGTCATTTTATGCAACACTGGAAAAGTGATGGCCACATCCAAGCCCCACCCCTCTCCCTGGGCCTGCCTGCCTCCCAGCCTGTGCACCCCCAGCCCGTGCTGCCCTCGCTCCAGCCCTCCCCCCACCCTGAAGAGCTGCTTCATTGTCTGAACGTGGCCAGCACAGCAGCACCTGACTCGCCGGCTGCTCCGGCATTGCAGCATCGACAGGGGGTGCTTGAATGGCGCTGTTATTGTCATAATTACGTTGTGCTATTTTTAGGATGGGTTCACTAATTTAGTATGGGTTCTTTAAATTTTTGGAATTGATATGTGAATATTATTTCTTTTCTTTTCTTTCCCATTAGCGTCTTTAGGCTGCTGATTACAGTATATGATTTGTACTTACACTGTTACTAGGAAGTTACAACAGAGAGCAGATAAATACTCTAGGGAACTATGTAGCATCAAGTTGCTAGTCCTGTGAAAATGCTTTTTTTATGCTTCCTTTTTAAAGTGTTCTTTTTACTGAACTGAAACAGAAAGCTCTCTTGTGATATATGTTATAAGAGAATCCTTTCTCCAAACTTCCTATTAGGGGAACAACAGTTCTCTGCTTTACTATATTAGCTCTGGTAGCAAACTCTCTGTGGCATTGCTAATGTATTTTTAGGGTTGCTTTCAGGAAATTGCAGGGCTTTCATTACATTTTCTAGAGTTGAGGTCTCTATAATCATGGCCTACACGGGTTTCATTGCCCTAAGGATGGGCCTATCGTTTCAGAGTTATTACTGTATATTAACAAAGAGCCTGCTTTCAGCAAAAAGAAAAAAAAGTTATTAACTTTATGCCCCGGTGTGGTTTTGAACATGAGTTAAATATGGCTTTCCTTTTAACTAACACCAACCTGGATTTCATCTAGCCAAGTCTACAAACTTCAGAGCATAGACTTCTCCATCACAACATTAAAGTTGCCACTTTCCCAACCATATCACAGACATGATTTTTCCAAATTTCCAAAGCATGGTTTAGATTTGCAGGAGTGAGCAACAGGCTTGAACACTCCCAGGATCAAACTGTTTTGCAATCCTGGTTTGGAGAGATCCCCTAAACCACAGTTTGGTGATTGGGATAACATGATCAACTGTGGTTTGAGAAAGCCAGGAAGTCTTTTGTTATTCCATGCAATAGAGGAGACAAAAGAAGGAAAGGAAGAGGAAGTTCCCAAACCCACTGAGGTCTTCAGTGTGAAAACAATGTAAAAGGGAAGTCTTAGCACATGCTCCCCGCTATTGAATTCTGGGCCACATCACCTCACTCTCCTGGGTGTGTGTGTGTGTGTGTGTGTGTGTGTGTGTGTGAGAGAGAGAGAGAGAGAGAGAGAGAGAGACTTTCTTGATAATAGGCTTAACAAAACACGCACTTTGATTCTCAAGAGTGGCAGAAGTTCTGCATCCTTTGCTACATCTAGTTAGGATCTTGGTGACAAAATTATGGCAAGCATCCACATAGCATTTTCACACTTAATGTATTTGTCCCTTTAATAAATATCAGGCACACTGCCATAGGAACCATGTTGTACTTCTCTGCCTGGTCTGATCCCGTCAGAGATAGAAACAGGTGAGACAGCAATGTGTTGACAATAAGATGCATTGTGCACTGATTCCCCTCCAAAGGAATTCTGTGGGCCTTGCAGAAGTGCTAGAGGTCAAGCAAGGGGAGAAGAAGGGCACTGGGAAGACAGCAACAGCAGCTATTCTTGGAGGCTACAGTACCTGTGAAAAGTGGTTTGGGCTAAGTACTTGCAATAGTAATCCTTACAAAAAGGAAGGTTGGAAAGGCCTGCTCTGGACTCTGGAAGAGAGATGGTAAGTTTAGAAGAGCAGTTTAAGCAGATAGGGAGATTATCCTGGAGCTCAAGGAGGAGAGCAAGTCATTTTAACAGTGAGAGGTAACCTCACTGAGATCTTAATACTTGGAGAGAGTCCAACACTATCATGGGACAGTGGCAGTCGAGCTAGAAACATCAGGAGCTCAGTGTAACAGTGGTATGATGAACTCACAAGCTGGCAAAATACCCCATCTGATCGTGTTGCCACACTGCAAACATCTTGTTTGCTGGAAACATGATGGAACCAAACGTCATCATGCAAGGGACCATTTCAGGTAACAAGGGTCTTCCTTGAGAAAAGAAGTCACTTCAGTGCCTGAAAAGGCTAAGCCCCGTTTGGCTATTTAAAAGGCTACACTCGGTAGGGAAAAGTCCATCATCTGAACCCATGAAAGTTAGATGCATTTTCTTAACCAAGTGCCCAGTGGATCTTTTGTTATTAATCTGGGGGGGGGGGGTTACCCAGCTATATTTTGTCACTGGAATCCTTTGGAAATTTTATTTTTAGGCTCCAAATAGTGAAAGAAAACAGATTTTAAAAAACCATAAATTGGGACATCTTATAAATGTACATCTGCTCTAGGCATCTGCTTACCCTGTGCCTCCCCCTCCAAAGGAATGCCTCATAGGTTTAGCATGAATGTTATAGTGACAGTCAAGCCAATAACTTCAGAGAGACCCAATCTAAGCAAGAAAAGCATTTTTAATAGATTTGAACATGGAGCAAACTATTCATGAAGACTCAAGGCCATTTGATGTTCCAATTCAGGAGTTTAATGCCTGTGTCCCAACAGCTGATAAGTCAATTTGTGGACTGTGTAAGGCGCAGCCTACCGACTCTAAGCAATAATTACATCAACCATGTCTACAGAGTCCTATTCTCCGTTATATGGAGTGCAGCGGTGGACCTAGTCACATCCAATCATTTTTTTCCAAGTTAAAGAATAGTGGGAAATTTAAGATCAGCTGTTGTAAGCCCAGAGCTCTTTTCATTTTCACACATTACACTGAATGCATCAAGGGAATTATGATCATACACACGGTTCCTATTCCTGATTTCCATATAGTAGAAATAATGCACGTGCCATTGTACACACATAAGGCTCACTCCCACTATCATAAACCAAGGATAAACTTGTTGAAGGGGGTTGAGGCAGGATCATGGACACTTATCTGATTTTCCCCTCCACAAATTCAGTGTGGCTTTCATGGCCCTGTAATCTGCAGTCACAAAGGATGTACCATGAACTTCACTGCATTGGTTGCCACGCTCTTTTCTCTTTGTATGGTAGGTATTTCCAACATTAAGTGTATAAAGACAATAATATTACTCACTGGAGCAGTGCTTCCCAAACTGTGGGTCAGGACCCACCAGTGGGTCGCTAGCCAATTCCAGGTGGGTCGCAAAGCACCTAGAGCAGCCATATTGAAAATATGGGAAGATTGGACACTGGAAAGGTGAAGGGCTGTGTGGTTGTTTGGCTTGAAAATAGTTTCTGATTCACTTTGCTATTGGAAAATGGCTAGAAATAACCCAACTTATTGCTGCATTCTCAGGAAAGCAGCAGGCTCTGACATCACAATGACGGCACTTCCAGCCATGACATCATTTCTGGTGGGTCCCCCCCCCCAAAAAAGTTCTAAAAAGTGGGTCCCGGTGCTTAAAAGTTTGCGAACCATTGCACTAGAGCAACTTTCCATCTATTGTTCCTTGAGAAATAGATTAATTGCCAGATTTATAGACTAATTCACGTTAAGTTACTGCTAACTAAGAAGAAAGTAGGCATCTGTGCACCTAACTACAGGTGCGAATTCGGAATCCATGGATTTCTATATCCCCGTGGATACCGAAGTTGCACTGTACAGTGTTGCTAGTGATCATTTTGTGGAATAGGTTCACGTACCAGTTTGTACTCAGCTTGGAGGCAAAATGTTTTTGCCAAACATCAATTACGGAGCACTGCCAGAAATCCGCTGCCATGACTCATTCACACTTGGGATCTTTCTTGCACAATTAAATATTACACTTTATATTACGCAACTTTGAAAAATTCAAAGAGCTAGGCAGTGGGATGTGATTCTTAAGAAAGAGAAGAACATTTTATGACATCTTTGCTACATTTTTGTTGGAGTCTGATTTTACTGTAAAAATCTACAGTTGACTGCTCCAGTAAAACTATAATTTGGTGCCTTCTTCAATGCAACAGCTACAAATAATTTGAGAACACTTTCATAAAGCAGCAGTTATCTAGGCATAGCAGTTATTATTTGTCATTTATTTCCACTTTATTTTTACCTTCCAGTTTTGTACATTTTATTTGTTATCTAAATAGTTTGTGTTGGATAGCTGTATGCATATAGCTTCTCCATAGAAACCCTCCAAAACTGGCATTTTCGGTAGTATGGCAAGCCTGTGCTCGTACAGCTGGACCTCTGTAGGCCCCACCTTAAAAAGACATGAAGGTACTCTCAGTAAGAAGATTAACAAACAGGGATTTGGATGGCCATCTTGTTCTTTATGGGACAGTATTCTCCTTGAATGAAAAGATCTACAGTTTGGGGGTGCTGCTGGATCTGTCCTTGCCCCGGGTTGCTAAGTAATCACCTTTAGGGCGCAATCCTGCCCAGCGCTGGGGTAGGAGCGCTGGCTGGCCAGCGCCCTATCCAGCACTGGGTAGGTGGAGGCTGGAGCCTCCCTGCGGCAAGGGAGCGTGCGCTCCCTTACCGTAGGGGAGGCTCCAGCCTCCCCTATGTGCTCCTTGGATCTGCGCCTGCTAAAGAGCAAGCACAGATCTGAGGAGACTGAGTGGCCTGAATCAGGGCTGTGCAGCCTCTCTGACGGGCTTAGGGTGTGGCTGTATGGCCACCTCCCAAGCCTGCCCATGTCATGACCAAGCCCCGCCCCCGCCTCCCTCCCTCCCTCCCTCCCTCCCTCCCTCCAATCCCCATGCCGCCTCGGCACGGAGCCTCCCTTGCACCGACTGGCTTTAGTTGGTGCGAGAGAGGCTCAGTGTGGGTGCAGCAGGGCTGGCGCTGCCTGCAGCACTGGTCCTGTTGCCGTAGCGCCGATGCAGGGGTGCCAATCAGCGCTTAGCGTTGGCACTAAGGGCGTAGCGTCAGCACTTGTGACGCTGTTGTGCTGATTCTGCGCAGGATTTAGGATTGTGCTGCCCATCAATTTGGCTAGTTTGCCAACTGGGTCAATTTCTGGATTGGGTGGATCTTGTTATAGTTACCCATACAAATGTAAAGCAATTTTAAATAAATAAATGAACGCTGCACCTTTTTGTGCGCGCGGGCACAACATGCATGTGTGTGTATGTTGGGGAACAAGGTCAGGAAATATATTTGGAAATGTATGTACTCCCTCCTTCGTGCATTTTATATACGCATACAAGTAGAAATTGTAAGAGGGTGATGAACAGCCAACCTGTGTCATGGGTGCGACAGGTAGCATAGACAACAGTACCTCTGGAAGCTCAGCAGTGTCTGCAAGCCTAGGTTTGGCACCAATTCAGGCTCACACTCTTTACTATCTGCCTTGCACTGCTGTTCAGTATACCAAATATAAAACCACACTGAAACATGAACGCTGTGCATGTTCTGTATCACACATTGGAGTGGCACCAATATATACTCTGAAATTGCCTTGTCAAAAACATCTTGACTTCTTCCAGAATCCCACAGTCCTAGGTCAACAATGTTATTTGAATTTAAAAGAACAAACAGGCTGAATTCCTGAGACATGTCTAAGCAACAAATTATAATCCAAAGAGTCGAAAACCAGAATGGAAACAGTTGTTTGATAAAGATACCCAATAGCCCCTCAATCTGGGAATTTGTCATCAGAAATAATTTCAAATCCACTCTCACACATAGCAAATATCATTGAATTAAGAGTGGGACTTCCAATAAGATCTACCCACACTGGACAACATTGTTTTGGGCCTTTAAGAAAAGCAATTCATTTACTTACCGCTACACCCGTCTTAAAAAGGAGGTAATGAACAGTCTGTGTGACATCAGCTGCATGCATGAGGTTGTGATAGGGATTTTTATGTTTGCTGTAGCCAACCTCCAGGGCTTCCACAAAGGAAACGAGAGCAGAAATTGGAATCTACATATTAACATAGAAAGAGAAAAAATTGATATATTTTTTAAATCTTATTTAAGGTCCAAATATGACTTGTTTCTCATTTAAAAATATTGGACTTTAGAAAATTCTTCATAAATTGATGGTGGTTCCTGTTCATTCTATCAGGCTGTGGAGAAACAGAAGCCCCTCCCCCCCCCCGAACAATCCTGAAATATTTCTTTGTCTTTCTTTTAGTAGCAGAAGCCTCTACTAAAACAATGCTTAGCCATGAAATAACATCATTCTTGAGGACTTCTGGGTGCTTTTTTTTAAAAGGTTGCTTAGAGGATTTCTGCTGTAGCTCAGTAGGCTTTCCCCCAGGCACTTGAAATGTTGGCCCCTTCCCAACCCTGAAAATCCCTGAAATGGTTTCCCTAATTTACCTTTTGTGAATGGAACAGCAGTGCTGGAGTAGGAATAATTTTGGGCGCAATCCTAATCTGGAGTTAGGCCGGCACAATTAGGCCAGCAAGGTTTGGCTGGCTTAAGGGACACAAGTGTGTTTGGACCACTCTTGGAGTCAAAGAGGCCAGCACACAGATGTGCACCAACCCCCTGACTCCAAGAGTGGTCCGAACACCCTTTACGGTGGCCCTTATGCTGATCTAACCCCAGGTTAGGATTCTGCCCTTCACCCCTCCAAGGGCATCACTTGGTGAGGTGTGCATTTTCTGCAGCCCCTCAGATGCCACTATGCCCAACGTAAAAGTAATAGTACTGAAACAACAGAAATACGAGGTTATGATTTCTTTCCTTTGAGTAAATGACAAGACGGCAGGGAAGGAAAGATCTTGCTGTATTACTAACCTTGAAGCGGCTGATCAGATCATAGCGTGTAAGCAATTCATAGAAAATGAATTTCAGTGCATGGTCCCCGCTAGCATCATTAAGTGCAAATACATCGAAGGACCACTTGTCTACATTCTGTAAGTGAGGGAAAATATGGGATGAGTCAGAGTTTTTCCTTCTTCGGCCATAAAGGAAAAGACTACCTTGTAGTATAGAAAACATTGTTTTTACTATTCTTTTAATGCTGGCAGTTTTAGCAATTATAGTCAATAATTTCATGTTCAAGCTTTTGTTATCCATTGTACAAACTACAAGCAATCGCTTAAAAGAGATCTGCAATCCTATTATGAATTGGAAAAATATCAAAATATCTGTTTTGTTTATAACGTTTCCTACATGGGAACAACCACTTTTTTTCCTTTCGCTCTCTACTATTTCAAGAATACAAACATTAACAGAGCATGTTCATGATTGTGTTGAACATATTAAGCTTCCATCTACTGAGAAAGACCATTGATCCATCTAGCCCAGTAGTTTCTCCACTGACTGAAGTGGCTCTCCAGGGTTGTTGAAATGGTTCCCCACCCCCAGCCCTTCTTGAAGATGCCAGGAATTGAACCTGGGACCGTCTGCATGCAATGCATTTGCTCTCCACTGAACTATAGCATCAACTTGAATTGTCCCTTGTTGGTTTTGTTGCTGTTATACAGTCCCTATAAGGTCCCTCCACCATTTCTCAGGAAAAGAAAATGGGCTTTTTTTCTGTAAACTGCTTTGTGAACTTTTTCACTGAGAGCGCAATCCTAAACTGGAGTTAGGCCAGCGTAAACAAACCAGCAAAGTTTGTCCAGTACAAGGGCCACCATAAAGCGTGTTTGGACTACTCTCGGAGTCAGGGAGGATGGCTCATGTCTGTGTGCTGGCCTCTCTGATTCCGAGAGTGGTCCAAACATATTTTAAAGTGGATCTTGCACTGGCCAAACTTTGCTGGCTTACCTTACGCCGGCCTAACTCAGTTTAAGATTGCGCCCTGAATATCTGTATAATAATAATAATAATGTCAGGCCGGCACGTCACTTGGATAGGATTGGGGTCTAACTGTGAGAGTGGTGAAGAATTTTGGAATGGGGATTTTTATTGCTGTGAAACTTTCAATCCGTGTAAAGTCAAGTGTACAAATGCAATGAACAGTGGCGGGAAAGAGCGACACCCAATCGTGCTGCAAATCAGATGGGCAAGGCAATTTTGGTTTACACTCTTCCTATATTACGCATTTGATTATACCACAAATATCCTAAAAGCAATTTGGCTGCAATTTTCCCCAATACATTTGCAGACCAAGTGAAACTCACCCCACCCCCAGCAGCCACAAAACAAACACAGGAGGAAGAACACACACAGACATCTACTGCCTGATATGACAATAACACAGAGAAATGGGAGCTTATATCTTCTATATGCTTCGGAATGTCCCTATGTTGCCTCCACCAGCTTAAAAATAACTTTATTCTATCACACCAAGGGAGAAAGGTGTTAGGTGAAAAAGAAGAGTTATATCAGTCTAGGATTATAGTGATTTACTTTCCATTTCTCTCGGTAATTCTACTGTGTTGGGCCACAGCTCCAGTAGCTGCCAATTCGTTTTCAGGCTAAATTCAAGTTGCTGGTTTTCGTCTTTAAAGCCCCAAATGGCTTGGGATCAGAGTATTTCAGAAACCGCCTTTCAGAATCCTGCTCATCTCCCCAAGTCTTCGAAGGCCCTCTTAAGGTGCAATCACCTATGGAGGGTGGAAGGGTGGTAGCAAGAATCTGGGCCTTCTCAGTAGTGGCACCAAACTTATGAGCCCCCCTCTCATTTTAAGAACCACTTCCTCAGAGACTTTCCAGTGGGGTCTAAAGATGTGATTTCTGTGATGAGGAATTCAATCACAGCCTATTATTTTATACAAGTATCTGAAACACATCTACCATTTTGAACTGTTCGTGTGCTACACTCATGCAAAATTGCCACACTCATTGCCACTCTGTATGGTGGAACTGAACAGATTTAGTGACTACTCAGTGACATTCACATCATTGTGTGGCACCAGATTTGAAATAAAAAAATAAGAGGCATTACTTTCATACAGGGGCGCCAACTTGCGTTCAACATTGGGGGGCCATAGCCACGCCCCTTGACGTGCCCAATGTCATGACATGATTACATTGGGGGTGTGGCCACACGCTTTGGTGCGCATGTCCCCTCCGCTGCCGCTTGGGCAGTTTTGCCCGAGCGGCAGCGGGGGAGGAAACCGCGCACTTCGCCGGCTCCCAGAGCCAGGAAGGTGTGCGTGTTCCCCCCCACCCCACCCGCCCGGGCAGTTTTTCTTGAGCAGCAGCGGGGGGGAAACTGCACGCTTCACCAGCTCCCGGTACTCTGCAGCTATGAAGAGCAGAATACTCTTTAGTAAAACTTAGAAGACTGTGCTCCTTCTTCCCATCTCTAACTCAGCTACCAGAGTATATACTGTCTGGCAAGTTATTTCCAACAGAAGTTGCCATCTGCCCGGGGGTGGGGAGGAGCGGGGTGGAAAGAGACCACAGCCACCTTGCATTTTAAGCTGCTTTGCACCTAAAACTGATTAGCACAGAGAATGAATAGGAGTCAGCTATATACCTAAAAGATATGCCTGATCAGGTGCCCGATCGGCAGCGGGGGGAACACGCGCGCCTTTCCAGCTCTGGGAGCCGGCGAAGTGCGCGGTTTCCCTGGGCGGGTAGACCTGGGCTCTGGAGCTCCCTGGGAGTTGACAGGGAGGCTGGGAAGCAGGCAAGTCTCTGGCCAGCCAGCCGACCAATCAGGAGACTGGAGGGGAGGAACCATTGGGAACAGCTGCATCCCATTGGCTCTCCCTGCTTCTGGCTCTCATTGGCTCTCCCTGCGGCTGCTCTCGCTGAACTCGCTCTTTGGGAGGGCAGGGACGGCCAAATATTGTGAGGGCTCAGCCACTCTGAAAAAATATTGGGGTGGCAGATGGCCAATGTGCCACTATGAAGTTGGTGCCACTGCATTCATACCAACCCTGGATGTCTTGGGTTTAATGTGAATACTGTACATCCTCGCTGATTAGGAGTGCAATCCTAACCTGGAGTTAGGCCAGCACAAATAGGCCAGCAATGTTTGGCTTGCAAAAGAGCTACCGTAAAGCACGTTTGGACCACTCTTGGAGTCAGGGAGGATGGAGAACATCTGTGTGCTGGCCTCTTTGACTCCGAGAGTGGTCTAAACGTACTTTACGGTTTCCCTTGTGCCAACCAAACTTTGCTGGCCTAGCTATGTCGGCCTAACTCCAGGTTAGGATTGCACCCTCCAGTGAGATAAGGGTGATGTAAACAGTTCCTCCTCTCCTTTTGTCCCCACAACAACCATGTGAAATAGTTTAGATTGAATGATAGTGACTGGCCGAAAGTCACCCAGGCAGCTTCACAGCTGAGTGGGGATTTTAACTTGGATCTTCTAGGTCTAACACCACAATCACTACACCATCCTGTCTCTCCATTGTGCAATACAACTTTCCTGAACTCCGTCACTTCAGACTACAAGTGAGGAATTGAATATTTAAATATTTGTCCAAGCAGGGCCGGCCTGAGGCCAATGTGACCAATGTCGTCACGTTGAGCCCTGCACTTTGGGGCCAGCACAGTGAGCATATCACCTGCAGCTGCATCCGGAATCTCTGTGGGCTGTAAATCAGTGGGGCAAGCACAGCAGCTTTGCCTTGGGCCCTCCCACCTGACCCTGTCTCCCAATAGCCCAAAATGGGCCTCCTGGAAGCAGTTGATTGTGATGTCATCACCAGGTGCTATGCTTTCTGCATGGCAACACAAGCGCTCTTCTGGTGAGTGGGGCCCCATGGGAATACCCCACATTGTGCCCTGGTGCTCCTAGAGTTGGCCCTGTGTCTGTGTCTGTGGGCACAATCCTAACCAATTTTCTAGGATCTGGGTAAGGGCAATGCAGCTCCAAGATAAGGGAAAAAACATTCCCTTACCTTGAGATGCGCATGTCCCGTTGGCACAGCTATGTTAGTGCTGGAAAGTTGTTTAAGATTTGGGCCTGTGTCTGTGTCTATGTTACATTCATTCATATTCTTCCACGCATTGAAGATGACGTTTTATATCATGAACCGCTATTTATGCAGGCTAGCTCAGAGCATCATAGTGCTGCCATTATAATTGAATGTTAATGAGATGAAATGATCGTGAAATGTGGGCTACTGTTTTTCTTTACCTCCTCCAGTAAGAAATCCAGAGGCATACCAGAAGGCTATCTTTGGAAATTATCTGCAACAACTCAGGCATCCTGCACATGCATACCTCTCCATTCTGATGCTACATTTCCTTAATGATGCATTACAGATTTAAGTCTTTAAATTGGAGGTTTTCACCCATATTCAGTCTGTATTGCTGATTAGTTCTGAGCACCCCAAGGCATTCAAATTGGAAAAAATGATTGAATTTCATACATGCACACGTATGCCTGATTTGAGTCTTGCTGTGCAAAGAAAAGTAAATGTAATTTCGCACAGGCTCTTGGTAAAGAATACAATCTACTTAGGCTAAAATCTAATGAGAAGGATCCAACAGGCACTTAACATCCCAGAACTGAAGCCTTGAATGAAAGAAAGAAAAAAGCTTAGGATCGGCAATTGCCATGACTGTCATGGATTACAGACTTAAAATGAGAACATGAAAAATACTGTTGCATACATGTAGTAATTACATTTTGCCATATACAATGGTATCATTTACCATTTTTCCATAAATTCCTAAGTACTTTTTAAACTAAAGATGTGCAGAACCTGCCTGGGAAATATAGAAACACATGTGGCTTCCCTTCAAAATTCTCACATGTTTCTCCTTGGAAAGAATCCTGAATTTCAGTTCAATTTTCAACTCCCCCCCCCAAAAAAAACCCCAATGTTTGTTCAAGCCTTAATTTTCAATTAGCTGTTTACCTACCAAAGAGGTTAGATGTCACTTTATCTGATTTTTAACATGAATTTTTTTCAACATATTAAAAAAAATCTTTAGTGTATTCAGTGATTAAGAAGTACATGGTAAATTAAACCAGAGAGAGGGATAGAAGGGAAAGCACGCAGGCTCTAACAGAAGATCACAATGTCATATCAGTAATTAATACACAAATTGTGGTCATTGGCGTTACCTTTAATACGCCAATTACAGCTGGAGGATAGCTCAGTCCAACCATATTGGATGTTCGCCTGTACATTCTGTCAAGATAAAATAAATTAACGAGTCTCTAAAGGAAAACACATGAAAACATGTCAGAGATCTTTTCAGTACAATGAAATTAATCAGTGGTGTCAGCCTACCGGTTCGCTGGGCGGAGTTTTTGCGGTCGCTGGGCGGGTTTCCACGGTGATCGGCAGCGTGCTCGCTGCGTCCCGTTGCGTTATGGCGAAAGCACGCCCGCTGTAGCGGGCGGGCTTTCGCCATTACGCAATGGAACGCAGCGAGCATGCTGCCGATCACCGTGGAAACCCGCCCAGCGACCGCAAAAACTCCGCCCAGCGAACCGGTAGGCTGACACCACTGAAATTAATCCCCGCAAAATAAATATTTTCTTCTTTGCACTCATTTCAACAAATGAACCTTCCATTCAGATTCCCAATCCAGAGACACCCATGTTCAAAAGAGGGCTGCAATGATACCATGTGGTGACATTCTGATTATTTATGTAGTAAGATTTAATAGCCAATAGCTTGAAGGGGGCCAGCAGGGGCTTGAGGTGGGCACTGGTGTCAGCAGGACGGATCTGGTATTTTCTAACCCAGCATCCACTACTCACTGCCACACCTTTCCTGGCAGGATGGCCCCTTTCTGGTGCGGATATGATATCTTCCTGGTGGATGCGAAGTGGAATCTAGTGCCATTTTGGGCAGATGGAGGAAAGAAGGCGCAAGCCAAACTCTGTGTTAGGTCAACGCTAGCTGCTAACGTCGGCCAAACAGCAGCGGCATGAGAGTGCTGAACAGTAGGGCAGGATGAGTTGCCTGGAGGCAGGACTGAGGTAGGCAGAAGCAATTTATGTCTGCCTCATCACCAACAGTGGGCCACAACTGTACATTAATAAAGACATGGTTTTTACTCAGCCAAAGTTCTGTGCCCCTTTGTCTTCCATATGCAATGGACACATTCCTTGAACCTTGCACAGGTAGGTCTGAATCTGCAAACCCAGATTTGTATCTTTTAGTTTCTCCTGGCTGATCCAGACAGGACTCACTGCATACCACCATACCACACAGGTTTCCAAGAAAAAGCAGTGGCCCTCCTCTTGTGCACCACACAGAACACAATTCTATAGGAAATGGACCGTGCAAAACAGCTATTGTATTAATGAAACATCCCAACCATGTGTGGAAGAGCATCACTAGATCAGGGTGCTAAAGATTATGTTTACACATGTTTACATGGGTAGAGGTTGTATTGACATCCCTTGGACTTGTTTCTGTCTATAAGGTACTGAATTGTAGCAAGTAGTCCATGTATATATTTTCATCATGTGGATCATTATCTTATTCATCCTCAGGTTTCCATTCTGGGTTTAACGTTTTCAGGTTTGTTTGTTTTAAGATGAAGGCCCCAGTCCTAGTGGGGAATTGCACTGCCGGAACTAGTATTCCAGCAGTGCAAGATCCTTTACAGCAGTGTGGAAGCCAGACCACCATCGTGTGCTTCTGGACCCCTGCCACAAATGGACAGCAGTACAGCATTGCAACAGCAGCTCCAAAGACCTCCATTGGTGCTGGTAAAGTTGGTGGCATGGGCATGTTACGGGCAGGGAGGACAAGGACAGAAGGAGTTTTGGGGAGGATCAGGGGAAAGCAGGGGCAGTGATCTTAGCAGCACCAGAATGTATCAGATCTTATCCCCTGTTTCACAAGCTGCCCACTCCTTTTTTTTCTCATTCGATAAACACTAGCAAAATGGCACATGTACATCCAAGCAGACCCAAAGGCAAAAACATTTTACCTCCTGCTGGCTGTCCAATCACACCTCCTCTAACACTGGATGTAGCATGGACTCCACCAGCACAGTTGCATCTGTGCCAACAGCAGGGAATGGGATCGGGCAATAAAACTGCAATCCTAAACAGACTTACCTGGACGTAAGTGCCATTTGGCAAAATTGAACTGACTCCTAAATAAATATATAGGATTGTATGATAAGAGTTCGGTAACCAAGACACAGTAACCTATGAATAAGTCCCATTAAATACCATGATATTTACTTCTGAGAAAACGTGCATAGGATTTGCAGTGTGGGTCAAATAATTCTTCATTCAGCACTCAACATGTTTGATGCCTGATCACCCTCTAACGCAGAACAATGATATTCTCATTACCTCTCCACAAATATCCCCGCTTGGACTGCATGGACAATGCTCCGGAAGCGTGGCTTTTCCTCACTCCTTCTGAGCATCATTCCCATCTGTCGTGTGAAGGTGGAGGCCAGCCAGTCCCGTACCTCCGAGGGCACAGAATCTGTCTGGATATCACTGAGTTCATCTTCGGTATCCAACAGGCGCCTGTACGAGGACGGAAGACAAAAGAGATAGAAGTTTCCTAAGTGAGGGCATTTCTTTGCAACATTGTTTACAACTGTCATGCAGGCAGAAACCCGAATTAAATCCAGTTGTTGTTGTTGTTGTTGTTGTTGTTGTTGTTGTTGTTGTTGTTGT
>JAJKFI010000032.1:4958777-4979804 GCA_029204185.1 Lerista edwardsae
GTTGTTGTTGTTGTTGTTGTTGTTGTTGTTGTTGTTGTTGTTGTTGTTGTTGAATGAAACATACTGTTGACATTTTGTTATTTTGATGGACAAATGCAGTACGGCCAAGATTGCAAAGTAGCTCACCTCTCCAAAGTTAGAGCAATGGAAAAGCACTGCTTTCCAGGATTACTCATGGATATGTTAGCAACATTTCAATGACCTAAGTTTACCTTCCTACGTAGCTCACATATTTTCCAACACAATCTGAGAATTACAGAATTTTGTGCATGGTTGTTTCTTGAATGAAATGAGGGGAATGAGGACTAGGTTGGATGCCCAAAATTATCCAATTTTCCAGCCCTAGTGTAGCTGTCCCGATGGAGTGTATGCTACATTCGGGGGGGGCAGTCATGAGGCCTCGTCAAGGTAACTGAACATTTGTTTACTTACTTTGGGGCTCTGCAAAAGGGGCATGTGCTGCACCCTGCAGTTAGGAGGCAGTCACAGAGACCTCCTCAAAGTAAGGGATTGTTTGTTCCCTTACCTTGGAGCTGCATTGCCCTTACTCCAGTGCTGGGAAATTGGTTAGGATTGCGCCCTAAGTTTCTATGTGTGTGTACCATGATGCTAGCTTGGATTAACCTGCCTGGGCTGCTGCTTCTTTCAATTTCTGTAATCCGCACATCCAGCCCAAAGGCTTAATGTTGGATGGGAATTGATCACACCTGAGAGCCTGGTCCTCGGCCAGGTGTAATACTAGATCTCAGATGTAACAATGGGTGGAGCGAAAATCACCAACACCCTTCTGGGCTTTGCTCACACCTGGTCAAGTCTATCCACCCAATCATGGCCAAGGGAAGATTCAAGAGGTAACCACAGTCTCTGGACAAGCCAAACAGAAAAATAAAATATTGATCTCCCCCACCTGAGAATCCTATGAAAGGAGCTGGCTAGTTTGAACAAGCATGCATGATAATGAGATGAATTGCAACAAATGCATGCTTTCTAGGGAGAACTTATGTCTAAGTAGTTGCATTTGGTTTTTATTTTTTGTTTTGTTTTGCCTCTAAGTGCCTGGTTTTGCCTATTTGACCTTTTGCATCACACTTTTTTTGAGATTTGTCATTTGAATATACAGTATTGTCATTTTTACAAGTTACTTCATTCTACGAGCTCCCTGACAGTTCACTCAGGGGCCCAATCCTGAAGCCAGCGGTAAGCTGTTACCACCAGCTCCAGTGTCACAAACACACCATAACGCACCTTTGTAGCACTGCCAAAGGGTCCAGTGCAGAGCCTTAGCATGGTGGAGCAGCCACCATTCCGCCATCCATGGTGAGAGGCTTGCGGAACTGTGGAAAGGGTGTGGAGAAGGCATGTGGAGGGTGGAAGTGGTAGAGGAGGAGAGGGCCTAGAAGGGGGGTGGGACTGGCAGCAGCCCTTGCTGCCGCATCCTGAACACCCATATTGGGCTTGGACGCCCAACATGGGGCTGCTCCAGTCTCTGCTGACATAATAGCTGGCGGAAACCTGAGTAGCCCCAGTGTGGGGGCCAGAGCTTTTCCTGGAAGAAGGGGATGAAAGTCCCCTTCCCCCAAGGAGACTCCCACTGCTCCCGCTACAAAGGGCAAGAGGGGCTGCTAGGAAGTGGGAGTTAGCTTTAACTGTAACCCCTATTGAGTATAAAGGGATTCTAAACAGACATGAAAAGGATTGGGCTTGCAATTAGGTGGCATTCTGAATCTCTCCTTTAGCAACCAAACATGGTCCAAACATGCTTTACAGTGGCCCTTGTGCCTGCCAAACTTTGCTGGCCTAACTGTGCCAGCCTAACTCCAGGTAAGGATTGCACCCTCACTGTTTCAAAATATAAAGTATAGCTTCTTTCTCCTGTGCTTGCATTCCTTTATTCCGCCACCGCTGGGGTTGGGTCTGCAGCTTGGGTCTGCACCCTTCCTCCCTCCACCTCTGTGCCTGTACACTTTCTTCTCCTTGCTGGAAGAGAGTGCAGGGTGGGGTGGAAGTGTTGCGATGCAAGAAGGGCAGGAGTGGGCAATGAGGGGGTGGGTGGGTTTACCAGTTGGGTCCCCAGCCTCATACTTTATTTATTTATTTATTTATTTAGGTATGTGGCATGAAAAAGATATCCCCTTTCCTCATGAAATATATTTCTAGAAATATGGTTCTCTCTCTTTTATTAGAGGTGAAATTGCAAATATGCAGATGACTAATTGCAAGAAACAGTGGAATAGAAACATGAGAATATAAAATTTCATTAGAAATAAAAAACACAATCTCACCTGGTTTCATCAATGTACACGGATTCAAGGACAGTAGCTGCATATTCCAAGTTTTTTTTTAAGTCGACAACAGAAGCTTCTCCTCTCTCTAGCTGCTTTACTAAAGATCGCAACCTATGAGAAAAAAACAGAAATCTGATGAGCACAAATCAATTGTGGACATTCTGAATAAATCCAAAGTAATGCCCCATACAACTAACTTCTTTGCACAGTTGTACTGACAGATCCAGAAAGGGTATATGCTGTGTGTTGCATCCACAATCTATATAGTCTGAATTAATCCACTATCTTAAATAAGCCAACTTCCCTCTTTCCCTAGCAAAGGACTGTTGGACCAATCCTATCTAAGACTAGTGTTGGCAGAACACACATTCCACTGGCACAGACTGCCACAAAGCAGCCGCAAAGCACTTTGCTGTATTGCAAGCAGGCGAGCGGATCTTGGAAGGCCCATCAGAACAGGAAAGTGATCAGGGGGTGGAACGGGGCAGGGGAAGGAAGGAAAAGGGAGGAGAGGAGGGCGGGGATTGGGCCTGGCAAGGAGGGGTTTGGTGGCACTCACGGAATCGAAACCCCTTTCCTGGGTATGATCCGCCTGCATGAGTCAATATTGCTGGCACAGGTCAGCATTGACCCATAAGGGCTGCTGGGCTTACCTTTGGACAAGGGGACAAATGATCCCTTAGCCCAAGGTGACCTCTAGGAGGCAAAACTTCCCCACAGAATACAGTGGAGGCTAGGCCAGTATTGAGGCACGGAGGTTTAGGTAAGATTGGGCTATGTCATTCATAAAAGCATTTCTACACTGGCTAGATGGGCTCTTTATTTGTGTGCTTATTTAAAAGATTTCTATGCCATCTTCAGTATAAATATTCTCAGGGCAATTTACACATTGTAGGCTTGTATACAAGAAGCAATTACTAAGTGCATTTTATCCTATTAGAATGTAAAAATGCTACAGGGATGGGTAGAAAAGGTTTTTATCCAGAAGCGTTAAAATAACAAAGAAAGGGAAGAGAAAGAGAGGGAAGGAAAGGTTTTAGTTAAATAACTTGAAACTCACAGTAAGTTTTCGTTATAATAGAATATTAAAGCATCCATTAGCAGCCCAATCCTGAGATGCCCAACTCCCATAGGAGCAGTGGTAGCCAAATGGATACTGCTGCATCCTGTGAGCTCTGTGGCAACTGCCAGGGTCTCCTCAGAAGAAGGGGATGGTCATTCCTTTCCCCCTGGGAAAGCCCTGACACCCACAATGATATTCCTCAAGGCACTGCATTGGGCTGCCCAGCCTGGCCCGGAAGCCACCGGAAGGTCCTACCCTTGCACAGACCCAATTCTCCCCTCCCTTCCCCCCTCCCTGCTTTCCCCTACACTCCAAAAACAATTACTGGAGCCCTGGCAGCCCTTCCTCATGTGGCTGAGGCCAGGCGCTCACTAGCACCAGCCCAGTGCCAGCACTTCCTCCTCTCTGACATGCTTTACGGCACATTCACAACACTTTTAGCCTGTGATGCACACGTACCACTGGCAATAAGGCCCTTTGGATCGCGCCCTTAGTGGCTTGTGCAAAGCCAGAATAAAGAACAAATACTAATCTTATCCTGGACTAAGTAAGGAACAGAAAAACACTGTAACCATCTTTGCTAAGCTAGAGTAGGACTTACTTAGGATTATTGGGGAGGCCGTAGCTCAGCGCTTGAATACGTTCTTTCTATGCAAAAGGTCCCCGGATTGACAGCCCAGTCCTATGCTGCCCAGGTGCCAGAGGTGCAGCGGTAGCCAAATGGCTACCGCTGCATCCTACCAGCTCTGGGCAGGCACAGGAGGCACCTCAAGAGAAGAGGGCATTTGTCCCCTTCCCCAGGGTAAGGGCACAGGACCACCTATGGGCCTCTTCACATCTACACCTGCTATTTCACCAGCGCAGACTTGAGGGCCTCTGTCATTCTGTGGTTGGGGCTACCACTGGTCCCACCCTACTCTACCCTTTCCTCTGCCCAGTTCTCTCCCTGCCCAGCTGGAAAACATGCACCACCAGAAGCAATGAAACTTTCCCGCTGCAGGCTCTGTGTAGGTGCCTCTGGGTGCTCGCTAGTGCCTTATAGCACTTTCGTGACACTGGCGCCAGCAGTAAGGGCTGATGGCCGGTGCTAGTGCTGATTGGGCCCTGAATCCCCAGCATCTCTGGTCAAAAAAATCTGTGCCTGAGATTAGCTAGATCTTCACAAGGCCTTGAAGAGCTGCTGATAACTCGGAGAGCTTGTACACTTTGAAGCTTGTGTTTTTCCTTCTGGCGGACCGAGAAAGGGGATCGGTGGGGAAGGCGACAGTGGATCAATGGTCTGACTCAGAGTAAGGTGCTTCATACAGTCATCTACTTGAAGAATGAGAGGCAACGGAATCTGCTCTTTTTTTTGCAACACATTCTTAGCAGACAGAACTATGAAAGATGTTGGAGCCATGGAATTGAATTGCCATGCAGGTTCTGCTTTCAATTCCGTATTATGAGTCATGATAAAATTGGATTTTACCAATTTTAAATTGTTGAAGCCAACAGGTGCAAGACCATTTCTTAACAAATTGACATTCAGATTTCACAAGGTGTTTTGACATTTCTGGAAAAAGGACTCAATATCAAATGAAGAACAACTGAAACCCACATTCTGGAATAATACATGCTCTAGCAGAGCTTCTATCAAAAGATCAGAATGATCAGAATCTTCACAGTTAAATGGTCACAAAGAAGCTGCTCTCAACAGGTTAAATAAACATAAGCAATTCCCATACTCAAAAATATACAGTTCACTACTACATTGGATGGTGTTATGAGTGCTCCCTTGATTTCAGGGAGTTATGGAGTGACCACATATGGTGTATACATCGAACCATTCAACGTAATCCTGCAGAACCTGTATTTCCCTTGTATTGCTTAACAAAATATCGTTACATTACAATGTAATGCATTGTTTAACAATTAAGGTACTGCGTAATTATACAGTGCAAGCATTGCACTGGAAAGTGCAAAAATTGGCTTGAAGCTCAACATTTAAAAAACTAAGATCATGGCAACCACTCCCATCCCTTTCTGGCAAATAGCAGGAGAAGAAATGGAAACAGTGTCAGAGTTTATTTTCCTGGGCTCCAAGATCACCGCAGATGGTGATTGCAGCCATGAAATTAAAAGATGTTTACTTCTTGGGAGGAAAGCTATGGTGAACCTAGACAAGTTAATAAAAAGCCTGCCAACATCACCCTGCCAACAAAGGTTTGCATAGTCAAAACTCTGGTTTTCCCAGTAGTAATGTATGGCTGTGAGACTGGACCATAAGGAAAGCGGAGCACCAAAGAACAGGTGCTTTCAAATTATGGCGTTGGAGAAGATTCTTGAGAGTCCCTTGGACTGCAAGGAGATCAAATTGAGCAATCCTACAGGAAGTCAAGCCTGATTGCTCCCTGGAAGGACAAATACTGAAGCTAAAGCTTAAATACTTTGGCCACCTCATGAGAAGAGAGGACTCTTTAGAAAAGACCCTCATGCTGGGGAAAACTGAAGGCAAAATGAGAAGGGGGTGGCAGAGGATGGGATGGTTTGATAGTGTCACCGATGCAATGAACATGAAATTGGGCAAACTCTGGAAGTTAGTGGAAGACTGGGAGGCCTGGTGTGCTGGGGTCCATGGGGTCACAAAGAGTCGGACACGACTTAGCGACTGAACAACAACAACACAATTATACAGAAGTAACATATTGGATAAATACATCAATTATAACAGGATCAAACCCGTATGGCATAGCATGCAAGAATGAAAACTGTCACCTTCATATTCCTCTTAGTTAATTAACCTGCAGGGTCATTCTGCAAAGAGCTTGATATTCATATACAATACTGGACGAGTAAAATGCTATGCTGGCACTAGCATCCATCATTCAAGATCAGGCACACAGATGAAGGCATTCTTCATCGGGTAACAAACACAAGGGTTTTCAAACAGAAAAGGGGGTTTCAAATGCACAAAACCCAATGTGTTTTCTCACTATACCTATGATTTATCTGGACAGTGAGCCCAGTAAGGGCCTGCTTCAGGCTTCAGTGGGGCCCTATGTGGGGCATTCCCATGGGGCCCCACACACTCCCTATTGTGCTCCCCACTCACCAAGAAAAGTGCTTGTGGTGCCACGTGCAGCACCTGGAAATAGTTGGTGGTGAGGACATCACCACCAACTGCTTCCAGGAGGCCCATTTTGGGCAGTTCGGAGGCAGGGGCAGAGTAGGAGGGCCCAAGATGAAACTGCTCTGCTTGTTCCACTGACTTACAGTTCATTGAGATCCCAGCTGTGGCAGCAGGCAATGCTTGCTGCACTGGTGCGGGTCCCCCCAAAATGTGAGGCCCAATGTGATGGCACTGGTCACATTGGCTTCAGGCCGGCCCTACTGTAAGTCCAGTGATGTGTCCCTTGCCATTGTCTCTTTAACATGGTAACAGCTTTTAAAGCATGATGAAGAAATGAGTATTGCTCCTTGGAATGCAACAGGTTCCGAGCTTGACAGCCTACCTAGTTCACTAATTTTTTTTAAATAAAGTCAGCTTTCTTGCATTTTGAGTGGCTGCAAAGAGTGAATGAACTTTGAGGCTCATTATAGTGAAGAAGAACATATATTAATTTGGAAGGCTATGAGACTTGGATTTTGGCATGATTCTGAACAGGGAGGCACAGTCAGACTCTTCAGCTTTTAATGGGAAGCACTTTGCTACTTTATCTTTAACTCCCAAGAGTTGAGCTTGTCTGTAGACATAGGAACTTGGCAGGCTTTTCACATCCTCGCAGTCCAGTTGGGTTCTCCCCCAGTTTTTCTTCTTCTTCTCTCCCCCCTCCTATGAGCAGATGTGAGAGATCAATTGGACCAGTTAGAGCTGACCTTACCAAGTTAGGTTAGGTAGAGCTGCCAACATCTACACAGGACAGGGTGTTTTTTGCATGCAATGCAGCCTGCACTACTATAGCAGCCAAATTATAAGAATGCAATTCCCTAGTGAATTGGGCAGTTCAAAGGTGAGGCTCGCTCAGTGCAAGTGAGCCTGAGCAGCACACTTTCATTAGGGACATGGAAATGAAAATGAAAGTAAAGACTTATGCAGCATGCAGGAATCAGGCTCCAGACACAAAGTAGAGAACTGTACACTGAACTGTACATTCCAAACATGGCTGGGCACTCAAAAAATGAATAAAGGTTGTGGCGTGTCATGAGTTTGGGGAGAAGGGGATATTGCCATTCATGCCTGTTCCATGCCCCTTAAGAGCAACATGGCTGCACAATCAGGATGGAGATGGATGGATGCTTAAGTAGGCTTCTGATTGGACCACCTTCCTTACTAAGAAAGTTACAAAATTTTGGGCTTTTTAGCTTAGAAAGAACATGGTTCAGGGAAACATTATTATTCATAGAAATAGTGGATAATGAGAAGCTTTTCTTCTCTTCTCAGAACGAGGGGTCATCCAATAGAACTAAATTGGTGGGAGATGTAGAATGGTTAAAGGAGGTACTTTTTCACATTGCACATAATTAATCTGTGGAATTCATTGCCACAAGGTGTGCTGATAGCCACTGGCTCGGATGGCTGTAAAAGGAGTTTGGACAGATTCACGAAGGACAAGGCATTGCCAATCACTACGAGTCATGATGGCTATGTGTTGCTTCCAGGTTCAGTGAAAGTATGGTCTTAATACCAGTTTTAAGGGAGCAATTGTAGGAGAGAAGTACGGCTCTCGTGCTTGTGGGTTTCCCAAAGACAGCTGATGGACCACAAAGGGAAATAGAATGTGGAATTGGGTAAGTCTTGGAGATTCTTCTTATGTTCTCACAATCAGATCATCCAACTAAGCCATCATTTATTTTTCTCTAATGGGTTCAGTTTCACTAATTGTTTAATGCAAATATTTCACGGGGACCCCTTCCCAGATCTAAAACCCTCTTTGTTCCAGGATGAACACTACTCCTCCAACAGATTTTGAAATGTCCCTCTAAACATCACCTTCAAAATAAGAAGCTGGCACAGCAGCCCACTCTATTTGCCAAGGCCAGTTGCCATCTGCCTGGCTGCTAAAGCCCAATAGTTTTCAGTAAAGCCAAGATGTAGACATCATTTGTGCATTTGTCCGGCATGTGCTTTTGAACTGTACAGAAAAACAAGATAAAATCCATTTCCATCTTGTAACGTCAACATCCCTGCAAAATATATTCCCAGCGGTAGCTAATTTGTCATTTCTCATAGCAAGCCCACTCTTCAGTCAAGCAATTAACTGTATTTTCGGGGTGCCTATTAAATGTCATTAGTAAACATTATATTGTCACTTGCCGCGGGGTTGTAAATCAAGTCACCATCTGTTTCCTTAAATGCACGTGCTGGACCTGTAGAGGCTGGGTGCTTGCTGCTTAAGCAACAGAGCCAGAAATTTCTGACAACCTGGGCACAAGTGATGGAATGTGCTCCAGAGATCAATAACAACAACAGGCAATTAAAAAAAACAACACTGTAAAGCTTGCCAAAGCAAAAAGTGACCAAAAAAATCCCCACTCAATTTCTGCTGTAATTATTTTGAAACTCAAAATGAACTGGATTGGAAAAATACTGAAGTGAATACCAGCTGATCACAATCTATAGGAAATGCAATGATTTCGCCAGAATAGTACAGGAATTGGGGCGTTCACAAACCAAGCCATAGGCGAAGGACCCAATCTGATCTCCCACCCATTTACATGGTACAGTTATGCTAATAGAGCACATGCTGCATCCTATGTTAGGAGAAGGGTGACCAGAGGGCCCAGAAGAGGGAAGTAAAAATACGTTGTACTTACTTCCTGATTGCCAATGGATCTCACAACTACACCAGTTATTTAGCTGAGATAAGTCTGAGGAGTCTCAGGGAGTTGGTGCAGGCCAGGAAAGGGGGGGTTAGATCCTGGCATGCACTACTGCCGCCAATATCCACCCTCTGCCCCCTGCCCATCCCCTGCTCATTCTGCTTCTACCCCAATCCTGCCCACAACCCACCCCCACTGCTACTTTACCTGCTCCAGTGCTGCCTAGGTTGGCCACTGGCACACACATTGGGCCTCCTGCTGGTTGTTCCGGCTACCCTGCAGTACATGACAGTGGCAGCTCTGTACCATCACTTATGGCATCCAATTGGGACATCTGCCATCATAAATGCCCAACAGGATTGGGCTGCACGAGAGCTGGTTAAAGCACATATAGCTCAGGATGGGCCTTGGTATGCTTGATGTGGAGCAGCTTGCATTTGCAAATAGAGTACTAAATTCAAAGACTATTTATGCCAGCAATGACACAATTTATGTAGAGTTTAATAAAGCACCAAGGAAATCAATGGAGGGTGGCACACAAACACCCAACTGCCATGGACTGCAGTGGGGGAGCAGGGTGCATATGTTTCCTCCTCCAACCTTCTTGTCTTCCTTGCTCTCTCTCCCCAGCCAAGAACATCAGCCATCTGCCTTTTCCTTCTTGGCATCTCTCAATGACCTTGGCATAAGGGCCTGACATCTTGCACACACTCAATGGCTCATGTGCAATGGCCTCTCAGGAGTTCTTATAAAACCTCAGCACCTCCATCCAATGACAGCACAACTGGTGAGTTGTCAATGATACCAGATCTGCTTTCTCTAATAGAATGGTCACCGCAAGGTGGCTATCTGTCCCTTTCTCCCTGCCTTCAATACCCTGGAAGACGTGAGGAGTTCAGAATCATTACACTGCACAGATATGTCCAGGCAGAAGGATACTAATTGGCCTTACTCTCAGAACTTCAAAGATGAGAAATATCAACGTGTGAGGACAAAGCAGGATGATGCTCAATAACTTCGTCCCCAGCTATTCAGTGAAAGAGCCAAATATAAGTACAACTGAATGCTTGTAGTTTCTGTATTTGAGATTGAGGAACGGCTATTTGCTGGGTTTCCCATTGTGCAGACAAAGCCTATCCATGTGCACTTTGCATGCATGTAAGCTCTGTTCATGCTGTTCATGACCCCCATGGGGTCGCAAAGAGTCGGACACGACTTAGCGACTGAACAACAACAACAAAGCTCTGTTCAGAAATTCAGCTGAATGTGCATAGAATGGTGGTAGCATCTGGTGCAATCGTCCATATGTTGACCCAAAACTTTCCTGAAGGCCTGAGCATAGGTGATGATGCATTTCTCCAACGATTTAAGTGGTGCTTTGAATTAAGCCCACCGTTAGTCACTGGCGGTGACTAACCGTCATATCAGAATATCAGTTCTGCTTCCCTCAATATATGAATTCAGAGAGAGAGAGAGAGAGAGAGAGAGAGAGAGAGAGAGAGAGAGAGAGCTGTACTTTTTATTGCTCTTTCTATTTTTTACATTTAAATAACAGTTTTACAAAATAAACAAGGCGGAACGTAGCTGTGGATTGACAAACCAACAGGGTTGTTTTTTTTACAATGTGGACACCCATTCAGGCATCAGGCAAACACCCTCTCCCAACTGCAACAGAGTCTTATACTCATAAGAACAGGACCAACTTCTTACTTACTGTTTTGTATTGAAACTTCAGTGTACTTGTAAAGAGCAATTTCAACAGTAATTTAATATATAGCAAGTTAAAATAGATTGCAAGCAATCGATTCTAAGCACACAAGTTCTGAAAATAAGTTATTAATGGAGAAAGCTCTGCTGACCTAGATGGTAACTGGAAAGGACCTTATTTATTAGTTTTACTGCGGAGCTTAACACAGGATGTAATTTTAAAATAAACTGAATTTCCAGCAAATAGTTCAAGGCAAAAAAAAAAAAAAACCCAACCAGCAAAGCAGCAACTTAAGAGACAGAAAAACAAATTTTCATTTGTGGTTGGTTTACATTAAAAATAAAAGGGCACAATATAGCAAAAAATTTTACACTGTTAAAATTAAACGCTGTTAAATCTATTGAATTGGAGAGACCTAAGCAAAGATTTAATTTTTCCATTAAAATCTGTAGGATGGACAGCTCAGTCATATCCTGGATTGGATGTTATGTGAAGTAATTTTGGGGACACTACTGCAAGGGGCAGCAATGCTCCCAGCAAATGTCCTAGACCCTCTGGAACAGGTAAGGCAGCTGTGGGGCTGGCAAGAGGGCAAAATAAGGCGGCTGGGCAGTGGCATCACTACAGTTCATATCACCCGATGCAAGGGCTCATTGCATGTCTCCCCCCCCCCATGATAGGACTTCTCCCATACCAGACCATACAGAATAAATCACAATATCATACACACAACCTAAATGCAGTGGCACCACTAGAGTTGGTGTAACCCCCATTAACTTTATTTATTTGTTAATATAACAGTAATTATAACCATCACCCAACAAATCAGTAACCAGCAAAAAAAACAGTGGCCAACTTGATGGCACTCACACAACTGAACAGGAGCTAGCATTAGCCCTGATATATGGAATTGAGAGGACGCCTCATACTAGCACCGTATTGATAATAACACTTCATTGGCTCTCAGAGCAATCAGTCTCATTCGTCAGTTTTGAGTTAAGAAAATCCACTTTTTTTCCCACCATAAGGCAATTGTGCTTTCCTTTTCTGGATATTTAGCTATAATGCTTGATAGAATACAGACATTTCAACATAGTTTGTTTCATTGCATTCTGCATGATAATTCCAAATTGGATGGTGGTGGTGGTGGTATTCTGTGAAAATTCCAAGGTTTTCACAATTTTGGCCAGTAGGGATGACATCCCCCTGAATACATTATCTGGTGGAGTCTGTACCCCTGCAACTTCTAACACTACCACTGGAGGGGGGAGGAATGGGGGCAGGGAGGATGGGGAAGCACAGTGAAAAAGATCAATGTGTTGTCGGCTAAATAAAAAGCCACAGGAGTTCAGCAAAGTTTCAATAATTATCACATTGAAAAGATGGGGTTTTTTTTCCTGACTCAAGCATGACACACTTCTCTATGATAAAATATAACCTGGCATGAGGACATCAGATACTGCTCCAATGGGTTCTTCTGAAAAATATTGTTTTAAGTGTAAAAATCAATCTCTGTATTACAATAGTGGATCATTTTTCAAATCACGAAGAATTACCTACAGAGATGATTTGTTACACATCAACTTAATAGACCCATTTTCCCCCTCATAGTTACAGCTATCAATCAAGAAATGGCCGCAAATAGAAGAGCAACCGTAAGCAGAGGAGTCATTACAACAGCTATTTCTTTCTCCCTCTAAATGTTAGCAATTTTCAACCCTGTTGTTGGTTGTACCTGTAATTCTATTGATTTGGAATAAATAAAAATGTTGGCACAATTTAGAATTGAAAAATCCAAGATAATAAACCTGTTGGGGTCTGAACTACACGTTAAAGAAGTTTGATGCTTGTCTAATCCACCACAAAATATTATTGTGGCATTCAAAGTATAGTACTGAAACGACAAATATTCTTATCATCATCATCATCATCATCATCAACAACAACTACAACTACAACTACAACAACGAAATATTTAAAACCTGATAAATGTATTCAATGCGCAAGCATCAAAAGGAAATAAGAGTGCAAATAACAGCCTGATTTAAAACCTGATAAATGTATTCAATGCACAAGCATCAAATGGAAATAAGAGTGCAAATAACAGCCCAATCCAATGCAGGATTGTGCTGTATTACGGAGCACTTTGTGATAGTGGAAGACATTTATGTTGTTGCAAGATAGCTGCTGATGGAGCACCAGTTCCTATCCCCCTTTTCGGAAGCCTCCCTGCCCGTATCTCTCATCAGAAAGGGAAATTTCTAGTGCAGGCCTGAAGAGACCCTTAGTGGAGCAGGAGCCTTTGGAAAGTGTGTATATGATTGTAGCCTAGGTTCCTTTCCTGAGTTCAGAGACATTACTTGCAAGATGATCAAGATAAGTATGAAAGTGATACAACAACACCTGAAAATCATACTACATGATCATTTGCTTCCCATTTTTATATCCTTCTTTGATGACTCACTGCCGGTTCCTATGACAGCTGCTTGATAGCAACAATTTCAAGCCATAAGGGTCAATTTCCACATGCATGTTCATCAGGTGATGACTGCAACATCAACTGAGACTTGTGTCAAGAAGCCATCACATATAAAATGTCACATGACATCTCATATCAGGAGCAACACTTGAAATACAACATTCAAGTGAGACAGTTTACACATTTAGATGAATGTCATAAAGTCAGTGCGGCAGCATCATTTCTCTGGGTCTCAGACAAGTGTGAATCAGGGCCCATATCACACCTTCCTCGCATGAAAGGCTTTGGTGTCCTTCAGCTTCTTAGATCTCTCTGCTTAATTTCTATACATTTCTGGAATCAACACTATGAAGTCAGAAATATATGGAGCCTAAGCAAAGGCTACCATCTTATACATGAGAGTAATAAGCCCCATTGAACTAAATGCAATTTACTTCTGACTAGATGTGTATAGGATTGGGAACAAAACATTACAAGATCTACACATTACAAAGGGACCAGAAAAGGAGCCTACACATTAAGGTGGGGGAAACCTGATACAAGGATACCATTTCAGTAGCAGTTTAGTGAAACATGTAGTTCTATCCACAACATTTTTTCCTCCATGTGTAAGACTTCATGCTATTTTCTTTTTATAATAAAATCACACAATAAAAACTTTTTAAGTGAATTAACTTTGTTATGGCCTCTGTACGTTGATGCACTCAACCTCCTTAGAAGATTAGCGCTAATGAGTTCAGTTGACTGCATATCAATGTACAAAACAAAAGGAAAGCTTCCTTGGAAAATAATATATAATTGTGCAAATATTAAAGTATTTAACCTGTTTCTTTATCTTTTGTCTGGATTGTGGTGGTAGATCAAAGGAAGGAGGAAGAGCCTAAATCAAAGTTTTTGGGATTCTGAAATATTGACAGATGTGCGCAAGATTTCAATAACTACTTAATATAGCCATCAGACTATAGCCATCAGACATCAGAATTGCATTAATATTTTAATTAATATTAATGCAATTCTTTCTGCTATGGGTTAAAAAAACAGATCAAACATTTTCCATAGTTTCTTTCTCTTGCCTTTCCTTCATCTGTAATATTTCATTTGCAAAGAGAAAACGAATTCTCAGCAGCACACTTTGATCTTGCTTCTTCCACAAACCGACAGCAGAAACTAATATGTCAAGTGCCAGGCACTTCATGCCTCCGTGAATTATTTAGGGGGCAAAAAATAGAACACTAGACCATATTGGTGGTCCATTACCTGTGTTTCTGTTGCATGAATTAGGTCTGTGCAAAATATTGTGAAAATGGAATTTGATGGTTGATTGGGCAGAATTTAGGATTGATTAGGAGAGTTTGACCCGCTGGAAGTGCTTGCAGGGGAGGAGAGAAGGCAGCTGCGCAATCCCTGGAGCACCAGGGGCTTTGATCAACTTACCTGTTGACCCTGCGATTGCAAAACCAGAAGTCTATTGTGATTTTATTTTCAATTTTCTGAGGCTTGGGGAGTCCTGCAGAAACATCTGCAGGGCTTCCCGCACCCCCAGCAGGCCAGAGCTTTAACAGATAAGCTGATCAAGACCCCTGTAGCCCTAGGCAGCACCACGATCCTGGGGATTGCACTGCTGTCTTCTATCCTTCCTACCCCTTAAGGGGAAAGGGCCAGAGGTTCTCTAGCTAGTCTAGTGGTGTCAGACATAAAGCCCGTGGGCCAGATGGCTCCCCAGAAGCAATTTCTCTAATCCCCAAGATAATTGGGCTTTCTCATATCTTGAAATTATGAACAAGATTTGCACATTTTCTCTTCTATCATTTGCAGCTAATGAGTTTCTATGTGAGAACAAAGCGCTTATCTCTGGCCATCATCTGCTTAGTGATATCACTTCTTCCTTAATGATATCACTTCTTCCCTCAGTCCACTTCCGGCTTAATGATGTCACTCTCAGTTCACAGCAGGCACTGTGAATGCTATTCAGTCCAATATACAAAACAAGTTTGACACACCTGCACGAGTCTGGATATTGACTTGGCATTTGCAAATCCCTTTCCAGCAGCACTAGAAGCCACACACTGCTAGAATCCTGGTGGAGAGGATGGAACAGCCTCATGTATAGTGGCAGATCAGGGAAAGCCAACTGACCCAGGTAGGCCATAGAGGAGAAGTGGAAGAAGGTAGATTGGGTTCAAAAAGGTAGATTGGGTTCAGCAACAGCTGTGTGGGCTGAATCACTCCTCCTTCCTGGACCCAATCCTGACTTGCGTCCATGCAGACTTCACTGGTCCATGCAATTTCACTGGTGCAAGTCTGCGTAGATCCATCTGTGCCTCAGAGAGTTGTCCCCAGGTAAGGGAACTAAACTCATCCCTCCCCTGCCACGCATTCTGGTGTCTGCACAGGAATAGGATTTAAGTAATCCATATTACTTAAAGGTGTTGCTTCATTCATATTATTTTTGTCAGTGTGATCTGCATGTTGAATCCCGTGGTTCAGGAGGAAAAGCCACTATTCATTGGAAACTTAGTACAGAGAGTCTTGTGGGCTCAATCTGCCAAACACAAGTTTAATGGGGCATTACTAATTAACAAAAACTTAGCACAAATTAAATAAGAGAACAAGAACAATGGGTACAAGAGATCATGGGTTTTAGAGGAGCTGCTTCTTTCACAAATGTAGAGAGCACTTTCATTCAAGCAAGGAATATTTTTGCTGATCCCCTTTCATCTACATCCGCTAGTCTATGCTTCATATTGCTCATTCTAGAAAAATAGAAACAAGTTTTTGGAGGTTGCAGAAATCCTAAGAAAGGAGGAATCCATTTTAAAAAACACTTCTTCCTTGCAAGAATGGCGAATGCCTCAGTTTGAGAAATTACAGCTTTACAGTATTACAAAAAAAAAAAACCCTAACAGATATATTTTTAAAATTACATTAGGTTTAGGGATTCCATTATTAAAATTACAAAGAAGCTCTCAAAGATTTCCCAAAGAAGCTTCCATAAATTGAAGTAGAGCAACCATCACTGCATTGCTTTATTTTTTTCATAAATGATCCATAATTGAGTAGCTAAATGAAACATTTCTGCCCATTAGTTTTGGCTAAATATTAATACTTTCCCAGCTATTTCCTCCTCCCCACTGCAAAGCATATCCATACTAACTTGACCACTACAAAAAGTCTAAGGATTTTGCTTAAATATTAGATGTAGTTCAAAAGCAAATAGTCAATTCCACTGCCTCCTGATGAAGTCTAGACAATTTGTTAAAAGAACACAATTGCCGTGCACTTTAATCTCTCTCATCCTATTTATCCTCAGAGCAAACCAAGTTTGGGGCTACAATCCTATGCACACGTACTTGGGAGTAAGATTCATTGACTATAATAGGATGCCCTTATTAGACATGCATAGAATTGGGCTTTGAGTAACACCTCATCACTGTTATTGCTAATCATTCTTAACTCTAAACCACAGTATGCAACCACACTTGGAAGCAGGTTTACAAACTGGTTTAGAGCAAACCGTGATTAGTATTCACAGTGCATATCTATTACTTTGCTAGGGTAAGTTCCATGAATGGAAGGAAGAAAGGAATTGGAACACAAGAGAAGACACAAGAAAAAGACATGCATATTTCTGATGAGGAAAGAAGAGGATGGAGAGGAAAGAATATATAAGCTCATTGGGTACTTCCCATCCCCTAACCTCCCTACATCCAATCAGATCCTCCTGTAGGACGATCCCACAAAGGACTGGGTTGCTTTCTTGGAAAGCTATTTGTAAGCAAATATGGTATGAAAACATTTCCATGCAATCAGTAATAGGCATACTGTATGAAAAAGTATCTGCAGTGAATACAATAAAGATTATATTTCTAGCCCCAAAGATTCATCAAGGCAAGCCATTGCTGGAATTGGTGGCCAAATGTTTCTAATTCGCTGGAATAAATAAGAGTTATTATTAAATAAGATGGTATTTTGCTTATTTGCAAAAGAAGGGATCACCACATTAAGAGATTATTAATCACATTTGCTCTGGTAGCATATCTGACATGGGAATTATCCACAGATCTGTGCTCTAATTGGTAAGGTGGAGAGAAGGCAATCCAAGGATTTCACTGTGTGTTTTTTTCCTCGTGCTTTCAATAATTTACATGAAGCACAAACGCAACGTTCCACAGACACCGGTTGTACTTACCATTTCAGCAAATGCTGAACAAAATATTACAAAATATTACAGAGAAATATAACAAAATATTACAGAGAAATGACTAGAGATGTGCTTCTGCATTAGTTATTGGAATTAAGGTCATCAGTCTACCACATGATGCATTGTATGGGATGTAACTAGAACCCTGTCAGGCCAAATCATCATCAAATCAGTTCCAGAAGCATATACAATTGACAAATCAGTGGTGTAGCCAGAGAGGTGCAACATTATAAGTTTTTTACGGCTCCTGACCAAGCCATGTAAACAGCCCCTCCCTCTTGCTGCTGGAGCCAGTCGGAGTTTGTGTTGTTTTCATCGCCCCGACTGGCTCCAGCGCGAGGGGAAGGGGGCACTTACATGATCCGGTTGGGAGCTGTAAAAAACTTATGATGTTGCACCCCTCTGGCTATGCCACTATAACAAATAAAAATAGTTACACATAAACCACTATGGAAGAGAAATCACACAAAAGGGACAGTGGAGGGACTTTAGCTCCTATCCTGCTATGTTCAAAGCAAAATAGGCATTTGGTACCTGCAGATGGGGAAAGAAAAAGAAATGGCATCGCTCTCATCCTACTTTTTCTAAAGCAAGGTGGGTGCTGAGCGTTACCTTAGGATTTCTTGCAGAAGTGGGAGGAGAATAAAATAAAATAAAATATGAAGATCATAGGATTGTTCCGCCAAATTGCCTGCCAGGCCACCCCAAGGGCCCTAATGCCCACATTAGGCTAACTAGTTTCCCCTTCAGAGCGGCCTCAGCGATAGGCAAGAGGGAGGGGGTTCAGTCACCCACTGGGCCGCCTCTCTTCCAGATTTATACTGAGGCCAGCCAATCAGTGGGCAGGCTTTAATTCATCAGCCACACCCATCTGCACCTGTGCTAACCTCCCTTCATAGCCAGAGCCCTTATCAGCCTGCAGCTGTGTTTCCAAGGCTTACAAAGACCTTGGGGGTTAACCCTATAATCCCTGGTTTATCTGGGACAAGGGGCCATTGCTGATTCCATTCCCTATCTCCTCGGGGTATCTCCTGCCTTTTCCAATACAAGGATCTTGTGTACATGATGTATCTTCCCCTCACATCTGCTGCAACCGAGCAGCAGAGCTAGCTCACCTAAGCAGCCTCTGAGAGTGCACTCCTAACCTGGAGTTAGGCCGGCTCAAGTTAAGCCAGCAAACTTTGACCGGCACAAGGGACATCATAAAGTATGTTTGGATCACTCTCTGAGTCAGAGAGGCCAGCAAACAGACATGCGCCATCCTCCCTGACTTCGAGAGTGGTCCAAAGGCACTTTATGCTGTCCCTTGTGCCAGCCAAACTTTGTTGGCTTAATTTGGGTCAGCCTAACTCCAAGTTAGGATTGCGCCTTGAGCTTGAAGCCTACAAGTGCCTGTAACAGGGACTGATTCTTATAACTACTGCAGGCACCCATGAAAAGCCATGCTTTTGGCACTACCAGTGCCAGTGTTGCCACTGACCACTCACCCTTTGATAGCAGCTGGTTTCTTATGACAGCAGTGAACATTAGGAAAGGTTCTCCTGTAGCATTAGTCAGAGGCACTTGGAGCATTCAGAACACATGGAGACTCATTCACAGATGTGCTGTATTAACTGGGCATTATACTACAGGAGACAGAGTGCTGAACTTCATTAGCATAACTAGAGAGGGGCAAAATGCTAAGTACTGCAGGTGCTGCAATGCCCCTTGTAAGCTGCTTCTCCCACTCACTGTCAGGGCCATTCTGGGCAGCGATGGCAATATGCAGAAGATGCTGGTTCAGCAAGCACCTGTGCATTGCTGTCACTGCCCGAATTGGCTCTGATGGTGAAAGAGAGGTGCCACTTACCATTTTGCCCCCCTCTAGCTACGCTACTGCTGAACCTAGCATTTAAGGTTCAAAGTTCGGGCAAGCCATGAATCTCAGACTTCATGTATAAAAAGGCCTGCCAGAAAGATGGACAAGATAAGGCTACAGCATTGTACAAATCATGACAAAAAGCCCAACCATATGCATGTCTACTTAGCCATTTCAGTCAATGGCACTGACTCCTAGGTAAGTGTGCATGGAATTGCAGCCAAAATAAACAATAATATTTTTACAGATGTCCAAATACTGCTAGGTTGTTTTTTACAGAAGTAGTCATATTTATAATTTGTAGGATGACACATGTGATTGAATTGATACACTTTTCTTTTTTCAATAAAGGGAGAAGAAGGATCATGTCTTCAAACTATACAGATAGTCTGCAAGGATACAAAAACAAGTCTTATGAGGAAAACATTCTCGCAGAGCAACAGGAAAAATGCCCATACTGCGGGTGGAGAGTAATTTAGTGTGTGCGCCAAGGGAAATCCTCTGCTAATCCCCCTGTTTGTCATGGTCTTTTGGGATTGACCCCACTGAATGAAATTAAAAACTAGGACAAATAAACCTTCTGTCTGCTTTTCACAGCAGAGTTCCCTTAAGGATAATTGCATGCAAAAAAAAAATTCATTAAACTTAGTTATCCCAGCCTGGCACACAGACGTGTGTGTGTGTGTGTGTGTGTGTGTGTGTGTGTGTGTGTGTGCGTGTGTGTGTGTGTTAAAATAAGTGCACTTTTTTATATTTAAAAATGTATATATAGAGAGAGGGGGGTATGGGTAATGGAAAGGGTAATACATAGGCAAGGGAATGAGGTTCGCACAAAAGGCCCACACTGATTACAGCTTAATCATCTTACGTATATTGGTGTTTGCATACAGTCTATACCATGACTTTAATGTTGCTTACTAACTCTTAATTTCCATTTTTAATTATCTGATTAACTCTAGCCTAACATTTCTATATCATAATACATTCACATCTAATGTTTATTTCAATTCTGCTATCCATCCATAGGTTTGCCGCTTTTTAAGTCTTGTTTAATCATCTTCTTAAATATCTCTCCAAATGACATACAATAGCTACTTCCAGTTAATACATAAAGACAGCAAAAAGAAAGAGAAAAAAAAGTCTCCCTTATTTAAGTATCATCTTTTTCTCATTGACTATATCTTCCCTAATTCAATCTCTATATTCTAGGTGTCTTTTCACTCAAAACTTCTTCTCCTCATCTTCCTCTTCTTCTTGTGAGAAAAAAAAATCTTTCTCAGTTTATTCTGCCATTTCCCCCCATTTTCGTCCTTTACATTATTACAATATCTCTTCCTCCTTAGATATTCCTGAGAAAGATTCTGCATCTCAATCTTAAACATTAATAAGTCCAATTGTTGCTTCATGGGATTTATCTCCAACACGCTGTGAAATTCCTGTAGATCAAGTTCTTGTTCCAAAGGGTTTATCTTCAGCTCTCTCTATATCTCCCATGTAAGCTTTATTTGTTCCTCTATTAAGACTACTTCCCTTCCTGGAGCTAGCCGGCCTGCAGTTTGCCTAGAGTAGGCTCTATTTTTATCTCCAAGGGGCTCTGTATTCTAGTCACAGAGCCTGACTGATCCAGTTCCAAC
>JAJKFI010000032.1:4979814-4995948 GCA_029204185.1 Lerista edwardsae
TTCTTAATAATTACCACTTCTTGCTGCACCTGCCAGGTTTCTGAGAGTAGTTTAATCAATAAAATCTGTGTAGATTGCCTGGTATTATCCTGTCAAGAACACAGTTCTTGTGTTCTTTCTTGTTTTTCTTGTCTTGACATCTTTTGGCCTCAAGGTGTAGCAAGGTTTCTCTTGCTTCTCTATCCAACAAATGTATACTTAACAAGAGAATTATGCAGTGGCCATCAATACTTATAGACAACAATCACTTCAGTTAAACATCTGTGCTTATATATTCCAACAGTTTCACGTTTCACAGACATGTCTCTCTTTAAATGTCTAGACACAATATGGCTTATTATCTATAACCAGTTCAGCCAGTAAAAGTGAAAATAATTCAGTCTTTGTTCTTTCTGACCGCTCTGTTCTTTAATGCGCCATCTTCTTTTTCAAACATCCCACTTATAATTCAATCATGTTTATAAATTCAGTCAATTTCACTTAATTTACAATTTAGATATAGCTACCAAATTACAGTCTCATTGTAAATTCGATTACTGCCAGCAATCTTTCCCTCTCATACATTACATTCCTCTGTTGAATCAGGGCATTCCTCAAACCACCTCAACTATACATATACCACATTTGTCTTCCTTCCCCGTCGTAATCCACAAATCCAAGCAGGCAAACAGGCAAACTCTCCCAAATACGTCCAAAATAGTTCCAAGAATGAATATCAATCCAGGATCTGTCATCACACGCCCCAAACTAATCAGTCTAATATCTTACAAGCCCTTCAGGAATCCTTCAATATAAGAAATATATAAGAAAAAAGTTGTCGTCAGGTTGCCTTTAAATCATGTAAGTCTTTCTGCTAAATCACAAGAGAAAGGGGGGAGAATCCGCTGTCTTCACTCCCGGTTTATCTTTTGTTTCTCTATCATGGTTCGAGTCTTAAATCTTTGATCTTTAATCTTCATCTATTTTAGATAATAAAGTCACACAATATTTTAGAAAGAGTTAATTGTCATTAAAATATAATTCCAAGTATAATTTCCCAAGTCCTTCCAAGATTTCTGTTGCTGGTCTCGATGTAGAGGGAGGAGGGATCCCCCTGTCTTTTCCCTCTTGTCTCGTCTTGTCGCTTTGAAACTGCTCCGTCTGGTGTCTTTATTCTTCTGCAGTTTTGGATAGTAGAATCACAGACGTCTTGCCTCGATTTGATTTTGTTGGATTGTAGTTCTTAAATTGTAGATCTTGAATTTAAGTTGCAATTTCTTTCCAAAACTTCTATAGCTGCTCTCAGTGTAGTGTGTGAAAAGCAGGAGAATAGAACTATTCTGGACAATGGCGTCTGGATCCAGCACTCCTTCTCAAAACAGCAGCCTTGAGCCTTCCAAAACAACACTTGGTGCTGCTTTTCAAGTTCAAGGGACGCTTAAACCTACACCTGTTCCTGGGTCCTGACGGGGGTGCTACTCAAGAGTAGACCCCTGAAAAAGAAGGCTTTGTGTCAGATCCCCTCAGAGAGTGAGAGAATCGTGGCATCACGCTCTAAACTTGGCCCCACCCTCCCAAAATAAGGGCACAAGTTTTAATCACTATTTTGAATCAACGGCATTGGAGTGACATCAGTATCAATCAAACAAACAAGCAGTTAAATACAAACCTACACATGTTTACTAAGAAGTTCCATTGTGTTCAGATGATGTTACATGTTGACTGCTACTGCATGTCAGGTTTTTTTTTAAAATTTAGGATGCAATCCTAATCACAGGCTGGAAAAGGCAGGCCGACATGCCTGCCCCATATCCAGCTGGAGCTTGAAAGTACTGCCATGGTACCTGGGGAAAGGGGAAAGTATTCCTCTCCCCCTGGGTAACACACAGCCGCCTGAACGGGGCTACTCGAAGTTGCACCGCTGAATTTTGAGCGGCCAAATCGGGGCCATCTGGGCCAAGGACAGAGGTTAGGATCTGGCCCAAAGGACGGATCCTGGTTCTTCCCCCCTCCCTGGGCCAGGCCACCCATGGGCCCACGCATTTCCTACCTCATTGGTCCACCCTTCCCCCCAATCTGTTATTCTTCCTGCTGCCCTTCTGGAAGGCTGGCCTTATCTTCGGGCCTCCGGGGCAGTGACACCAGTGCACCTCTGTATACTGGCCTAACTTGTCCAAAACTGGTGCAAACGCGCTTTACGGCATATTTGTGTCTGGCACAAGGGACTTGCGCTGGCCTTTTGGCCTGTTTGGATAGCACTGCCTGTCACCTTTCTACAATGAATTCTATTGATTTACTCTGCAAAAGAGTAATGGAAAATTTTATTTCCAAATTTCCGAACTTTGATTATAGAATACACTACAAGAAAATAGACATGGAAATAGAAAGCCAAAATAAGTCACCAGTACAAAGTAATTTGAGAGCTGCACTGCATGGGCTACCCTGTGGAAAGGTAAGAAGACATTTGACACCTTGACATGCAGTAAGCCCCAGCCTATGGAACAGGTCAATTCAGACCTGTGCTGATCCATGTTGGCGGATCAGGCCTGGAAAAAGGGATGCAGCAGGCACTCCTGCCACCGCTCCTCCTCCCTCCCAGGTTCAAGTCACTCACACTCGTTCCCATTGCTGTTCTCCCCCATCCATTACACGCCCTCCCTGCCCTGTCCCCAACCTTCCCCTGCCCCTGTGCTGTATAGCACAGCACTTACCCACTCTGGTGGGTGCTGTGCCTTACAGTGGCACCAACAGGAGTGCTCTGGCCTTCCCACCAGCCCTTCCAGAAGGTGTGCTGTCTCCAAGTGCTTTATGGTATATTTGTGACAGCATGAGCTGACAGAGTGTTTGCTGCACAGGATAAGTAAAGGACTGTGCCATGAATCACCATTTAAATAAAATATTCTTACTAGATGTGTATCGCCAAATATTGAATACAATGAAGTGGATGCTGTCAGATACTGCTGTTACAATTGCAAAATCTTCTGATGTCCAACCACTAAATATAAACTGTTTGACTAGCCAGAGAATATCCACTATCAAAATTCTAGGCAGATCTAAATCTGCACATTTTCGATCTTCTAAAACGCGGTTACAAAATGTCCTGTCTGAAAGAGTGGTGAGCTGGAGAAAACTACTCCCTTTTGAAGTCTCCCAAACACATACTGTTTACTCCTGGAAAACCATATTTCCTATGGATTTCTCAGTTCACTTTATCCACTGCAATACCAATTACATTAGTGCTGGTTAATTAAGAGCAATATTTCATTTGGAGACACATGCTCTTTCTGAATATGCCAGAGGAAAAGAAGTCGCTTATTCTTCATAGCGGACAGCAAATTAATTTCATGGATTTATTCCCCATCCAATTCCAAGCCTCTGTAATTTATGACACTTTTATTTTCACTCCACTTTAACTCAGGGAAACTCTGCTCAACAGATGCAGAGACAGAAATAAACCCATTCACAGAAGGGGCAGTTAGAAATTCCTTCAAGCAACTATGAGGCAGTCTAGACCTTGCTATGCTCACATCACAGCCATTTCCTCATCAGGACAACTGAATCCTAATGTGCACAGCACAGCCAGGGGACATGGCCTGCGCGGTATCCAGCACAGGTTAGAAGGTAGATGAGCTCCTCAGGATACTGCAAATTTCCCCTTACTTTGAGTAAAGTTCCATCCGTTCCAATGGGATGGGTCAGATCAGTAACAGCTATGTTAGCTATTATGCCAGGTGGGCTTGGGGGGAGGGGTGTGCCTGCTCCATAAATCCTGCCCCCTCATGGATCCTATCCTGTTATGCCCCCACCCAGAAACACCCCTTCCCACCTCCCCATCTCCCTGCCAATGCAGAGCCGGTGGGCTGGCCCAGGTCTTCATGCTGACACTGCTGGCTCACAAGAAGTCACAAACACGTTTTTTGGCACGTCTGCGGCTCTACGAACCAGTTCAGGGGAGGCTGCTTCCAGTGGCATCACTAGGGGGGTGCAGGCCACACCAAGTGATGCGCACCAGAGGGGTGACATTTGGGCCATTTGGAGGCAGGGCCAAGTGGGATGGCCCAATGAGCATCCACTCCACTTGCCGCACTGGCTTACAGACCACGGAGATCCTGCTGCCACAGAAAGCAATCTGCTTGATGTGCCAGTGCGGTGCTCCCCAAAGTGCAGTGCCATATGGGCCACGTTGGCTTAAGGCCAGCCCTGATGTATACTGTCCAGAGCCTTCCCTGGAAGAAAGGCAATATGTAAATGTGAAAAATAGTCTCCTTTGTGAGCATTCCTTCCAAAAAACCTAGAAATTTTTTTGTTTTTAGGCAAGTAGAATTGCATTTTTAGGTTGCTTTGGGGAAAGAGTGAGGGCACAATCCTAACCAACTTTCCAGCACTGACACAGCTGTGCCAATGTGGCATGTTTTGCATTCAGCAGTGGAGTGGTAGTCATGGAAGCCTCCTCAAGGTAAGGGAATGTTTGTTCCTACACCTCAAAGCTGCATTGCCCTTACCCTGCTGCTGGAAAGTTGCTTAGAATTGCGCCCTGACTGTGACAAAGGGGGAAAAGGAAGGAGGCAGCAGAGGAGGGAATGGCAGCACATGGAATTCATAGACACACAGTGTTTTTTTTTTCCTGCAATGGATTCTGGGCTTGTCTAGGAATCCCTAGTGAGGACCAGAAGCCCCTGCCACTTCTGGCTCCTCCTCTGCTATCTTATTCTGCTTTCTCAAGGTAAGGTTAGTTGCCCTTGGGAAATGGGGAGTTTTGAGCAAGAACCATGGTTGGGGGGCATGTTTGAGGTGAGCAGTTCCTATCTGAATTATGCACTGGAGCATTCCCAGAGACAAGAACCTGGCATCAAATTTTCACTCACCTCTACTCCCGCATCACTCTTTCAGCCTGCTCTCAACTCTCCCCACCACCATCACCACTTTGCAATAGGAAGATAATATACATTGCAAGTTGTTGTAAAGATGATGAGCAGTTCCAGTGCATAAAATCAGTGTATAAAATTGCTGTTGCCTCTACATCGCACACCAGGAGGATTAATGGGCTAGGCCCATGACACTGATATGCTAAAATTGCACAGTGGGATCCTCTCCCCTTCATCCTCTCCTCTTCCCCACCCCACCCATCCCCATTGATGCAGTGGCACCAAAAATGGGTGCGCTGTATCCAAAATGTGGAGGGGGCAGATTGGAACGCTTCAGAGAAGAAAGGGGAATAATTTCCATGCTTTCATAGCCAAAATCTATTTCCCTAAACTCTGTATATGTGCTATGTGCCATTTTTCACCTGCCAACCTTGAAGATTGCAGAATATTCTACTGCATATATGCCTATCAGAACAGAAACATAGCTTGTGTTTTTGAGGTTGTTGCTTTTTTTCCCCTTTCACATATAGCCACTGTTATTTGGAAAATTTCATTACAGCACGGTTACCAACTGACAGCCAATGTTATTTGAAGGAGAACATTTGATATTGATGCAGTTATAAACTTAATCAAAACTTATTTGCAAGTCTAAATTTCTCCAGTAACTGGCTTCAGAGAAGGCAAAGAACGTCCCAGAGCACTCAACGAATTGCAAATAACAGAATCATCTGCCCAATAACTGGGTTCTCTACTGCTATACTGTATGAATGGCAGTAATATTAAGAACTTCGACCTAAGCTATTAGTATGAACAGACTGGGAATAAAAGGCCTGGTTTGCCTCACTGCCGCACCCACCTAAAAGTTCATTTCCCCAGATCTGGCTTAATCATGCTACAGGGGGAAAGCTTCTCTTTGAGCCCCTGAGCAGCTCACAGGATTAGATGTGCTTTATGTTTTTGTTGTTTTTATGAATAAAACACATTTAATCCTTAGAGCCATTTAGCATCTGGAAAGCAACTTGTTAAAAACATAAAGCGTTTCCCACCATTGAACTGCATTTGACTCATAAGCAAGGCCAAATGATGTACATTCCTGAAACTGTCTAAGAGAAAAACGGTGCTAAGAAACGGGCTTCTGAGCTACACATTAGCTGCCGAGCTTTTTCCAGTCCCCAAAGAGTTCACCAGTTCTCAAGACATAGGATTCAAAACATTTTAATTTCTCCTGCCTTCAGTCCCTTCAGAAATCCATAGGGATAAGGACTGTGGGGGAATGAAAGAAGAAAAGGTACTAGACTTTACACATCTGCTGAGAACAATCGAGAGCACACATTGATTCCTCACCAAGTAAAGATGGCAAAGTAATACTTGTATTGGTTCTTTTTACAATAAGGCAAAAAACAGCAGGATTGCTGCAGATCCTTTTCAGCTTTTGTATTTTCGTTCTGTGTGTGTGTGTCTGTGTGAGTGAGGGCACAATCCTAAACTGAGTTAGGCTGGCATAAGCTAAACCAGCAAAATTTGGCCAGCACAAGGGACACCGTAAAGTATGTTTGGACCACTCTTGGAGTCAGAGAGACCAACACAGAGATGTGAACCATCCTCCCTGACTCCAAGAGTAGTCAAAAAACATTTTATGGTGGCCCTTGTGCTGGCCAAACTTTGCTGGCTTCGTTTATGCCAGCCTAACTCCAGTTTAGGATTGCGCTCTGAGTGTTGTGTGAGCGCATGTGTGTATTCACTCTGCCAATAGCCACTTACTGCCTTGCATGACCTACCAAAGCAGTTTGAAAAATAGCGGGTAATTCTGTGTTTTCTTCCAAACTCTCCCCAGAGCAATTTCCTATACAGTTGCTTTTTTTCTAGACTCCCTGCTGAATAGCAACTTTGTAAACAGCTCGGGGAGTGGGGAGTGGTAGATAGGAGTATTTAAGACAATGTATTCAAATAAAATCTGCACACTCAAAATGTGCTTCCTCCTACACTTGGAATGCATAAATATTCCAGGAGAAGAGAGAAATATCTCCTCAGAAAGTCTGTTGAAAAGCCACATGTATTAAATATTCCTGAGGAGAACATCTTTGAAAATGAGAAACCATGCTCAGCTTCACACATACTGTATTTCCAAACAAATAATAAAAATTGCCAGTGTTATCTGCATGGATCAGGGTGGCTTCCAATTGCCATAAACATGTTTACATCTTAATAAAGCTAAGAAATTTTTTTGTAGAGATTTCCCCCCTAATTGTTTTTTTTTTAAAAAAAATATCCAAATTATCAGAAGATTTTGTAGCTGTTTTCTATGGAAGTTAATGGGTGGGCCAGATCCTCTAGATATGTCCTGGGCACTTGATTTTCCAGCAGCTCCAGTGAAATTTGGCAGTTTATATTTTTAGCAGTCCCAGCACAAAGTTACTATAATCTGACATGCAGACCTTCTACTCCAGCAGTTCTCAATCTGGGACACCCCCTCCCCCAAATGGGTCATGACCCAATTTTTGGTGGTTTGTGAAACAGACAAAGCAGATTAGGCTATTTGCATCAAGGGTTAAACAAGCTGCTACTTCGGGGGGGGGAGCACGACTACCCAATCACCATTATAACCACACCCGTTGGCATTTATAAATCAGGCAGCAGCCTCTAGGACCTCTAAATCCACGGCTCTATCCTATCATGGATTGGGCCAGCATGCAGAGGGCATACAGAAACACAATTCAGGGTGCAATCCTAACCTGGCACAGTTAGGCTAGCAAAGTTTGGCCGGACACAAGGGTCATTGTAAAGCACATTTGAACCACTCTTGGAGTCAGGGAGGGTGGTGTACGCCTGTATGCTGGCCTCCCTGACTCAGAAAGTGGTCCGAACATACTTTACGGTGTCCCTTGTGCCAGCCAAACTTTGCTGGCCTAACTGGGCCAGCCTACCTCCCAGTTAGAATTGCGCCCCCAGTCTATGAATCAAAGACATGGTTGCTTCAACATATTTTAAAGGCATGCTTAAACCCAGAATCACTTCTTTTCTTTTTTTTTTCTTTCCAAAACAAGCAGCTATGTGAGGCATAATCCTGATTGCGACCATGGTATTCAATTCTTTCCCCAGTGCAATTTTTCCATGGAAAGTACCTCTAGAAAGTCCAAATAGAAAGTCACTCCTATTTGTGGTAAAGCTGATTTGGGAAGAGATTATTTTCAGCAGGAAAAATGGCACCAGTTTCCACTCTTGGAGCACTGAAGTCCTAATCTGGACCACGAATTTCCAAAGAGGCTATTTCAGATTTAAGCACACCTTTTAATAACACTTTTAAGCAAAGGGGTAGCTCAGGCAAAAGGCCCCCGAATGCACATGAAAAGGAAGCAACATTTGAACACCAGATGTTTTGACTCACAGCTCACCATCTTTGCATGCAGACACGTACAGCAGCTTCATATTGCATAGTAGGACACATGAAAATGAAGAACTACACCTTGGTTTACAATATGTTTCAAACATGGCCTCCACTACTGTGCGGGCTGCCCACTCTTGGAAAGAGCTACTTGTACTACTTCAGCACCAACAAAAGAAAAGGGCAACTTCATCATTTAAACAGCTGAGAAACACCAAGACCTCTAAAACACAGTGGAAAAAAGATCAATGGGTTGTCAGCTAACAGCTACAGGAGTTCAGCTCTGTTTCTATAAATATCACTGTGAAAAGAAAGAGGGGTTTTCCCTGATGTATACCCACTCAAGCATGACACATTTCTCCACTATAAAATATTACCTGGCACTTGGACACCAGATGCTGCTCCAACAGGTTCTTCTGAAAATTGCTGTTTCTATGCGTGCAAATCAATCTCTGTGTTACAATAGTGGATCATTTTGCAAATCACAAGGAATTGCCTACAGAGATGATTTGTTACACGTCAACTTAATAGGCCCATTTTTCCCCCACAGTTATAGCTATCAATCAAGGAATGGTCACAAGCAGAACAGGAACTGTAAGCAAAGGAGTAATTACAACAGCTATTTGTTTGTCCCACTAAATGTCAGCAATTTTCAAATCTGCTGTTGGTTGTACCTGTTCCTCTATTGAGTTTGAATTTATACACACACACACACACACACACACACACACACACACACACCATGTTTGATGTTTGCCTAATCCATCCCAAAATATTATTCACTGGAATTCAAAGCCTAGTACTGAAATGACAAATATTCTTATGAACAACAATAAACTGAAATATGCCTCTTTTAAACCTGTGACATGTATTCAACACACAAGCAACAAATGGGGGGGGGCGAAAGGTCTAATAACAGCCCAATCCTATGCAGGATTGGTCTATATAGTATGGAGCCCTTTCTGCTGTTTCAAAATGGCAGCCTACAAAGTGCGGAGCGTTCCATTTGTCACCGTTTTGGGAGCCCTGCTTCAAGAGGAGTGAGTCTGTTTCCAGCAACTGGAACAGGTAAAGCAATGGCAGGGAGGGGGAAAAAACCGAGGGCAGAGAGGCTGCAGGAGGGGTGGATCCAGCAGCAATGGAACATGCCTGAGCCTATCCCCTCATTTTGCTCCCTTCCCATCCCCTTTCTCAGCTCATGCCAGTTAAAGAGCTGGCACTGGTTCAAGGAGAAACATTGCAGAGCGGGAGGCTTATGGAAGGGGAAAAGGGATCTGCCCTCCTGCTGGATAAGCCATGCTCCTTTGTGTCGCAGCTGCACTGGCAAGGGAGCAAGGAGGGTAGGATTGGGCTCTAAGAGTCCTAGCTCTCTCATGTGATCAAACCTGAGATTTCCATCTCTGGTATCTCTGTCCATACATCTCATCTCTGTCCATACATGGAGAGGAATAAAGCGGTAGAACCCTGAGGTGGTTGAGTGGATTGTACCACCTCAAACTGCAAGTGGGAAATCGCATGTAAAAACATCATAAAAAAGAAAACTTGCACATAATGGAGTAATCTAGTAATCTCCCTATACTACTGTGCTAGTTTTCTACATGTTGGGAACTTTTCATATAGGAGAACATTCAAAACAGTGATCCCTTCAGTAGTCAAGTGGCACTGCTAACCTCAGGCTACCTCATCACCTCACGGCTGCATAAGCAGATTGAGCCCGTGCTTGAGATTCAAGGTGCCCTGTTCAGAACAGTGGGTTGTTGAGGGATTTTCTCTGAATTTTGACATCATGTTCTCATTTATCATTTAGACAGCACATTAAATATGCAAATGACTCTGCAATTATTTTTTAATCCTGAACAATCATGGGAGATAAATGAGTATTAATCCAATCCCATTGACTACAGGCAGAGGAATATAGTAGTGCTTAGAACACCATTGAAAGAGCAGCTATGGATGTTAGGGCAAATGGCAGTGTGAACTAGGGCTGGCCCTTCCATGAGACAAACTGAAGCAGTTGTCTCAGGCAAAAAGTTGGCAAGGGGCGCCCACTTCTGTCCACCTATTTGCCTCCATTGCGCCTTCATCTCCTTTCATCAAAGGAAGAGGAGAACAGAGAGGAAAGAGGAAATGTGGAGGGAGAAAATCTGGCACATTGTTGAGTAAGATGGGCAGCACACCAGGCCAATCCTAGCCCATATGGCATCTTCATGCCCATAGAAAAAAGTGGCCCTTCCTCCCTCGCCAAAGTGATGATTCACCAGCATTCCTCTTTCTTCCTATGTAAACGCTGCCCCCTTAGATGTGACATCCTTGTGGAGTACAACCTACTCGTGGCAGCCCTAATAGCATGTTGCATGCACCTTCAATATCAGTTCTTGCCTGGTCCTGGTGTGAGCCCACATATGCAAGTCCGCCTCAATTGAGTAACCATAATTGAATTGTGGAAGGAGACCAATTTGGGTGGTGGTGGTAAATGCTGGGGTGACCTGCTGCACACATCCTACCCTATTCCACTTGCTTGGCCACTGCCACTTTTGCTGTTGTTAAAAAGACGCTGTAGCCCATCACTCTCACCTTCTCTACTTCCTCTCCCACTCTAGCCTAGCACTCGCCTCTCCTCTTCTTTCCCTCCTCTTTCTGAAATTCAGCACAGAAAGATCAGGAGAAGCTGCTTGCCTCCTAGCTAGTTGTCTTGTGTGTTCCCTGAGGCACCTGAGGCACCTGGTGGGTGAGATACAGGAAGCTGGACTAGATCCAGTGGGCCTGATCCTTGGCCTGATCCAGTGGGGCTCTTCTTATGTTCTCTTGGGTAGGCGCAAGGGATTTGTACCAGCCCATCTCCTCCTCTGGATTGTGCCCTGTGTAGGGTTGAGTGGCAATTTTAATCCAGTCTTATTGAACCTGCAATTCCCAACTTGCCATGCCTGCCTTACATTTCTTTGAGCTCCATGTAACTGACACAATTCACATGCAATCATCAGAAACTATAAGCTCCAACTCTGCAGTAATAAGCAACATCTGCTTTTTAAGTTTTCTAGAATATCACAGTTCCACACAAGGAATGTTGCTTATTCAGACAGCTCCACATCTCCACTGTATTCTGAGACCAAATGCTGTCACTTGATATTGTTCTTTCTTTTGCATTTTAAAATAAAATAAAAGACGTTTTGCACAGGCACAACCTTTGACGTACAAAGTACTGTACAGTCTTTTGTAAAGTAGCTACTTTTTCAGGATGTATTACGCACCCTGGGTTATTTGACTCACAGGGAGTGGGCCTTTCTTTCACCTAATGACAGATCAAATGTTCCTTTTTGTAAAACACAAACCAGTTACAGAACCTGCAGTATAGCTATTTCATTGGGTATTATAGCATGTACAGAAAGTCTTGAGAAAATAGGAAGATTTTTAAGTAGAAGAGTGTTAAAAAACGTGATCCACCACCTGCAGCTTGAAGTAGTACCATCCATTCTACCACCGCAGTTCAGTCTCTCATTCCTACTTCATTCTGCTACATGGGCCTACCCGGTAGCTGATGTCCTAATATAAGCTTTGTTCAGAACACAGCTTTTAAAAAAAATCATGATCCTCCCATTTATTATTGAACTAGTACTTCTAAAACATGAATTATGTTACATTTATTCTTTCATTCTCAGCCACCACATGGAATCATGGGTATAGTTACCAGGTACAAACTTATCAATTGATAAGTTATTTTTAACTTGCTAAATCCCTTCCTCCATGATTAGAGTTACCAGATACGAACTGGGACAGAGTGCCTATAGCTTTAACCACTGTATAGAAGAGGGAATTTGAGCAGGTGCAGCTCATCATGGAAGGGTTTTGAAAGCTGTATTCCCTCTTCTGTACAATTCCCTCTTCTGTACAATGGTTAAAGATATAGGCACTCTGTCCCAGTTTGTATCTGGTAACTCTAATCATGGAGGAAGGGATTTAGCAAGTTAAAAACAACTCATCAATTGATCTTTTTTAAATATATCACATAATATCATTGTAATAATTCAAAAAGTTATAGATATCAGAGTACATTATACTAATTACAAAAACACTGCCATCTTTTAAGTACTATCCAGAATTCAGTCCATAGGGCAGCATGTCAGGTGTGAGACCATGAGGTGGCCCTGCTACTCACAGGAAATGCAGTGGGCTCAGGAACAATCCTGACTTTGTGACAACTACTTGCGTGTGTTTAGTTTATGCTTCCTCATGGGCCCTGATCCCATTCAAAGAGGGTTGATGTTGTGCATGTGATCAGCAGGACTTAACAGAATACTTGACTTCATGGAATGACAGACAATATTGACCATAATCACATAATTCCTGGTCAACGGATATGTTAATGGACAATTTTGGACTAGTCAACTGCTTGGAGTCCCAATACAGAAGAGGGAAGGTACATGATCAGACCACCTAGCCTGCCTCTTCAGGAGGCCAATCACCATTCCTGAATGTCTCATTTCCCTTCTCTTTCTCTAGCATTGTTTTCTTCAAATTATGTACACATACTCAAAGTTAAGTTCCATTCTGTCTAGTAGGATTTACTTCCAAGTAACTGTGCACAAGTTTGTAACCTGGAATGTTCACAGTAGGAATGAAGGATGAAGTTTCTGCTTTCTGATTTCTCAGTTATCACACCCTGGGCACAATCAGGTGGCAGAAACTATCAGTTTGTTTTCTTGTTTGAGTAAAACCCCAACAGAAGCTTCAGATCTCAAGTACTTGGTGTAATTACACTGAATAAATGTGAAAGGGAAGGCATCTGTTTAAGTATAACAAACTTTCTTTTTGCTTTTTCATTTTTATTAAATTTTCATGCAGTTACCTTAACATTCAGAAGAAATCTCCATAGATACAGAAACTGTGCAATGGGAGCTAGTCTTTCATTTAATACTTCATTAATGATGAGACAAATTAATGACACAGCAGCTCGAGGGAAGACAATGAACAATTGAAATATTTGTATACGGTGTGGACAAAAGCATGATGGGCCTTAAAAAGATCTTTGGATATTGTTAACATCAAAACTGACAACCAATATTCTCTTCACATTATTTAGGTCACCTACAACAAAAAATCATTTTCATCTGGCATCCAGATGTAATGAAAGTTGACTATCAGTCATGATAGGTTTTTTTAACTTTTTTTTTTTAAAAAAATTTAAACTTTTTAATAAGGAAAGATAGAATGTTAATTATGCCCAAGCTGGGCTGCCACGGCCACATTCAACTTGGTGGTTCATCAACTGCGTGGGCCTGCACAAATAGCATCATTGGAATACAGGCACCCCATCCTCTTATCTATGGATCCCGTATACATGGTTTAACTTATTCACGGTGTACAAATTCCCCCTATCACTCAAATTTTATTTATTTATTTATTTGAAGAATTAATATGATCTGCCTCTGATTGCAGCCCTCCTGTCACTGTCTCCTGTGTCTTGCTGTCTCAGTGCTATCTGCAAAACACTAATAGGAAGCAGGTGGGGGGGGGGCTGGAAACAACACAATGCTAACAGGAAGTGGGTTGGAGGGCAGGCTGTCTGCTTCCTCTTGCTGTCTGTTGAGACAGTGACAGATAAGCAAGCAGAAAGCAACAGCAGCAAACAGAGACAGGTAAATCATCTACACAATGGAAGCATCTGTGGGGTTCTGCACATTTCTTGTAGGGTTCATTGCTACCTGCAGTTTTGGGTATCCACAGAAGTAGCAGGAACTTACCCTCCATGGATGAGGGGGGGAAAGACGCCTGTGTATATTATCTATATTCACTACTAGATAAACCATTTCAACACTTACTATGGAAGCATGACCACACTTTCCTGCCTCACCAATCCTTTTTTTCCCCTCTATTGGCCCACTTCATTTTCTAAGAGAGCAATCATAACTTGGGCAGGCGCAGGCTGGCTGGCCAGCCTGCGCTGCAGCTTTACAAATTTAGGAGAAAGCAGCAGCTTAGCACGGGCTAACGGCCGTATCCAAACTCCACCCCCGCCCCAGGCCACCCTGCTTGCCACAACACCCTCCCCCCCCTCATTCTGCCCCCCCTTCCTACCTTCCCCCCACCCAGAAAAGCCCCTGCACTGGCCAAACTCGGCCAGCGCAGGAGCAGTTTCCTTGCGGGCTCTGCAGGCGTGCCTGAGTCAACGCAAGCGCTTGCGTTGGCCCAACACCCCTCTGGCTGGTGCAGATGTGCCTTATGGCACATTTGCAACAGCCTTGGGCTGCACATGGCGCATGCATCGCCCCAATGGAAGCTTTCGATTGTGCCTTCTTTTCTCTGTTGCGTTGGGCCTGAGCACTAGCAATGCTGCAAGTATCCTCCCAGAATACTTCAAAATGGCCAAAATGTTTGCAGGCAACAGCAAGATGACCATGGAAGTGCCAGTAAAAGCACTTACAGCTTTTGCAAGAGAACTGTCTACATGCCAAGGTTCTTTTTCAGTGGAACCTTAGAAAAACTCAGTAAGTGCTCAACGCTTGCAAAGATTCAACCTTTTCTCAGCACATGCAAGCCCTTTTAAGTCATCACACTGATGGGTTGCAAAAGCTTTAGCTTTTGTGGACATTTGTTTGGGAACATGCTCAAATGCTCAGCTGAATTTCCGGTTGAACACTGAGAGAGCAATCCTAACCCTGGAGTCAGGCTGGCACAGTTAGGCCAGCAAAGTTTGGCTGGTACAAGGGACACCGTAAAGCGTGTTTGGAGCACTCTCGGAGTCAGGGAGATTGGCGCAGGTCTGTATGCCAGCCTCTCTGACTCCGAGAGTGGTCCAAATGCATTTTACAGTGGTCCTTGTGCTGGCCAAACTTTGCTGGCCTAATTGTGCTGGCCTAACTCCAGGTTAGGATTGCACCCTGAGATTCTTACGCATCCCTAGCCCAGATTGGCCAAGATGGCAACATCACAAAAATCATAACTCAGAGTTAGGGCATATGCCTTGCACGGGCAAGATCTGAGGTTTGGAAGATCTTATGTTTAAATGTTTGCCTGTAAAAAAAACAAAAACAAAAACAAAAACCCATGAATGTCTGCAAGCAATTTCAGGGACATAAATTCTAAGAGACTTAATTATTCTTGACAAAGAAAAAGAGTATTTGAGAGTAAGGACTAGATTTTAAATGGCTATTTTAAATCTCCCATTTTGTAATGGGTTTCCATTAAATAAGACAGGGTGGTAGTGACTGCGAGCTCCTTTCCCCAAGCCAATGAATCAGACGAAGGGTTCAGATTTATTACTGATAGAATGGTCTGGATTTATAATAGAAGAATGCTGTTTGTTTATGCCTGTATTAGGCACTTCCATGCCATCATAATACTAGAAGAGCTATAATATGCCAGTGTTATTACATCCTTGCCGTTCATAATACTGTATAACAACAAATTTTAGGCATAGCAATTTTTGCTTTCTTAGGGCCATCCCTTTGCTAGATGAGTAGGTCAACAGCTATGTGCATGTGAAATAAATGACAGAAAGAAATGAACTGCTGGCTCCTTTTCCTTCTACACATACCTCTTCTCTAAATGACAGGCACTGCTGATCATGTTTGCTGTCTCTCTCTATTGAACAGCTTTCTATGGCTTCACCAGGGATAGAGAGAAATGCATGTTTCAAAACAACATGTGCCTGAGAAGCTGAACATGGAGGGCTTCCAACAAATTTCAGCTACACATGAGTGCTATGTTTTGAAGACAACGCTCCTCATACCCTGCTTCTTCTTTTGCTTGGGATCCAACATTCCCTGCTTCCCCCCTTCCACCCACCCACCCACCCACACCAAGATGCATTATAACTTTAGAAGCCACTAACAAGATCATTGATTTGACTTATATTTCACCTCTCTCTCTCTCTCTCTCTCTCTCTCTCTCTCTCTCTCTCTCTCTCTCTCT
>JAJKFI010000032.1:5000948-5020866 GCA_029204185.1 Lerista edwardsae
AAGACGGCGAAACGGACCGGAACGCAACAGGCGGGCTGCCGCTCACCTGTTCCTCCTGCCCAGCGTTCCGGCTGCATGACAACGCTGCGTCCAGTGCAGGGCTTTACTCCAGGACCTCCAGGAACCACTGGTTCCGAATTCAAATCTTGCTTCTGTCATCTACTCATTAGGTGACCTTAGGGCATGCCATGTCTGCCTCAGTCCTGCACATGCAACAGAGTAATAATAATACTCATTTATTTAATAGGATTGCTGTAAGAATCAGTCATACTATAGCACACATGACTACTTAAAAGTGCTAAGAGTGATCATTTTTACCTCTCTTCTTCCCTCCACCCCACCGTGGAATGCAAGGTAGGCAGGTCTGGAGCGGCTTCCTGAATGAGACCCAGACTTGCTTAGGGTCAGCGTGTCTCCCTTACTGTGTGCCTTCTGAGTTATGTGACCCCAACCAAAGAGGGAGGGAGAAATCTCACACTATGGCCACTGAATTGCTTTTTTAAAAAGACAAAGTTAAGGAAAACTAAGGGCCCAGTTCTAGTCAGCTTTCCAGGACTGATGCAGCCATGCCAACGGGGTGTGCACTGCATCTTCTGGAGGGGGGGGGGCAAAACCTGGAACCCTTCTCAAGGTCAAGGAACATTTGGTCCCTTATCTTGAGGCTGCATCAGCACTGGAAAGTTGGATAGGATTGGGCCCTAATTGTCCTCTGTAAGTGTCCCCACACCTAAGGCCTTCCAAAACTGGCTTGTGCAACAGTAAAGAGATATACCATAAGCTTTTATCAATTACAATCAATTTCATCAGAAGCTTCTAAAGAAATAATGTGCTAGTTTTTAAGGTGCCACAAGACTCTTGATCACTTTTGCTACGTCAGACCAAGAGCCCAATCCTATCCAACTTTCCAGTGCTGATGCAGCCACAATCCACCTGTGAGGCAGGGGAACAAATTTTCCCTTGCCTTGAAGAAGCCTTTTTGACTGCCCTTCCCGCACTGCAGGATGCAGTGCATGCCCCATTGCCACAGCTGCACAATCTTCATCTGCCAGACTAGCTTATAAACTTTCCCCCCCTACAGGGCGCCTGTGCCTTCAATAGCTCCATTTCAGGCAGAAATTCAACAGGTACAACCATTTCCCTGCATGGAAATGTGGTGCTAAGAATTGCAAGCTCTGCTGAATTCCTCTTTGTTGTGCTGCTACCAACAGAGAGAGGGGAGCTAGCCTTAGACAGTTTGTTGCTCCTTGTGAAGCAAGTTTGTTGCTTCACAACTTTAAAGAGATCCTTTACAAAGAGAGACAGCATGACAGCACAATAACTTCAAATGAGCGGTGACGCAGCATCTTTCCAGTAACAGCACACTGCTTTTCTTGTTCCTTCAAAAAGCGATAACATTCCTGTCTGTATATGCTCTTTTACAACCAATGAAACGGCGGTGACCCAAATATCTCATCAGCTTAATTAACTAGGAAATGTTTTGTTTTTAAATTGCTCTCCAGCTTTTCAAAGGTCATTTTTCTAACAGAACAAAGCTACTACATTCATTTGAGTTTTGTTTTTTCTCCCTCTAAGTAGCTAGATTTAAAATATACTCCAAGTTTTAACAACTGAGCCAAAACAGATGGGTCAAGGGAGATCCATAATCTTAGTGGGAGGGACTATTGCTCTGCAGTGTTCTGCTGTGCCATGAAGGAAGATTCCAGTTCAAGCTTCTCTACCCAATTCCTCTCTGAAATCCTGCTGTCGGTCTCTGTTGATAATACTATGCTAGTTAGCATTAGCTAAAATTGTATGGGGAAGCTTCCCCATAAGTATGTTTGGACCACTCTTGGTGTCAGAGAGGCCAGCACACAGACGTGCACCATCCTCCCTGACTCTGATAGTGGTCCAAACACATTTTACGGTGACCCTTGTGACAGCCAAACTTTGCTGGCGTAACTGCCGGCCTAATTCAAGGGTAGGATTGCGCTTTTAAATTAGTTCCAAGGTAAAGCAAGCGCTAAGGAGCAATAGCAGAAGATTTAAGCCTCTCATTTTTCTGCAGAGCATATAGTTAAGTTTAAGTTCAGTGCTTGGGTGAACAGTGAAAACTGTGGAACATGTGTTGTCATCTCAATAACTACCATTAGTTCCCAAAACACTTTCTGGTTCAATTAGGTCATTCACAAAAGAAGTCAAAAGAAATGACTTATCGCTTTAATGGATTAGATCTATGTGGCAAAGCGCCATAACATCAAGATGTTTGTGTCTTCATTGTTTCTACGAGAAGATATGATTCCTGTACCTAATAAAAATCCAAGACACTAATGTTTGTCTGAACTACTGCCTTTTTAATCATTAGCTTTAATAATTGACAACTTATTGAATGCAGGAAGAAAAGGAGAGACAAGAATGAAAAATAAGTCAAAACTGTATGCCTAGTCAACAGGGTGAATAAGGTCCATGACAGAGGTCCATACCAGTGGTTCTCAAACTTTATAGCACCAGGACCCATTCAAGTCGGGACCCCCTAGAAGTGACGTCATAAACCTGGAAGTAATGTCATGGCCGGAAATGACAACATCAAGGAGGAAGTATTGACATTATGATGTAATCAAATGACAATCCTGGAATGCAAACTGGCATTCTTGGACTGCAGTAATTGCACAACCATAAAACATCCCTGACAGCAAGATTAGGAAAAAAATATATTTAAAAAACTTGAAAATTGAAACTGGAATATAACAAAAGTAAAGTCTGCAGCTTCCAAGATGGCGGTTCTCAGCTTTCTGTGAACCACTCGACATCAGGTTGTGACCTACCAAGTGGTCACACAATCCACTGTTTGAGAAACACTGGTCTATATTTTAGTTTGGCCTACTAGAAAGCCTCTCTTTGAACTCACAACCTATTGTAGCCTAATCCCTTTGACTTATAGAGAGGGCTTCTAAACAAGGCAAGGATGTCTCTTTCTGTTTTGCAGTACAGAGCGGAAAATAGTTTTGTCTGCTTTTTTAAAACATTCCCTATACTGCTGCACAAGCAAGCATAAAGGGAATTGCAGGATAAATGCCTCTTGTTCAAAAAATCTTGTTCAAAAAATCTCAGCAAAGTGAATGCAATTTCCACCTCTTTGCCTTTCAAACCTTGCTTGCTTGCTCCAGGTCTGGGAGGCGGGGCAAGTTCTTCTTGTAGACAGCTTTGCAGAGCAACAGAACTAGATGGTCCAGAAGTTAGTTCAGAATATGGTGTTCATGTGGTGGCTGGAAGTTGGTGGTTTGACTCTCTTGGGCCACTGCTCCAGCGGCTACACTGGCTGCTGGTTTGTTTCCAGGCCCAGTTCAAGTTGCTGGTTTTCAACTTCAAAGCCCTTTACGGCTTGGGCCCAGTGTACTTGAGAGACTGCCTTCTTCCATACAGTTCAGTCTATTCTCTTCAGTTGTCTGAGAAAGCCCCTTTGGTTGTGCCACCGCTAGGAGGGGGGTGGTGGCCAAAAAGAGGACCTTCTTGGTGGTGGCACCTGTATTAAGGAATTCTCTCCCCTTTAGTCTGAGAACAGCTCACCCATTAGCCTTCTGTTGAGGCCTGAATATGTTTTTATTCCCAAAAGCCTTTGGTACCCCATAGAACTTTAGGATATGATGGCTGACTGGCTCACACTTTTAAATAACACATTTAATGCTTTGCTATTGGTGTTTTCATGCCACAGCATGCCACTGGCTGGCTTTTAATGTGTATTTTATCATTTTATGAGTATGTCAGTTTAATAGTCCATGTATTTTATTGTCTATGTATTTTAATTGATTGTGAGATACAGGTGCCCTTTGGGAGAAAAGCAGGATAGCAATTGAATAATAATTTAATTTAATTTAATTTAATTTGTTGTTGTTGTTGTTGTTATAGCAAGGCACAGGTGATCTCAAAGATCGTCTAGGGGAGTGTTTCACAATCCACCTACTGAGCCAATTTCAATGTGAATTATATTTTCAATATATTATACTTTATGCAACCATGGTATGTGACTGCATTTGGGGAAATGGTACAGATACGTAATTTTAGCAGGCTACTATTATATGCTTTTAACAATGATAGTCAATGGGACTGCCTCCCGGGTAAGTGTGGATAGGATTGCAGCCTTTGGGATGTTTTGGGGATTTAAAAAAAAAAACAGATCAGCAACTGCATGGGAGGGTTAGGAGGATTGTTCTTTATTTTAAATAAATTTTTAATCTTATGCTTATTGTAAACTTTTAATTTACTTAATTTTATTTTGTCATATGAAGTGTTAATTTTCCTGCTTGATGATGTCACTTGGCATGACATCATCTCCGGTGTGTCCTGACAAATTGTCATTCTAAAAAGTGGGGCCTGGTGCTAAAATGTTTGAGAACCATTGCTCTAGGGTAGCAATTTTCAACCACTGTGCTGCAGAATTGTTTGCAGGTGTGCAGCAGGAATTTAGGAGAGGGTAATAGAAACAGGGTAATAGATCACCGCAGATGGTGACTGCAGCCATGAAATTAAAAGACGTTTACTTCTTGGGAGGAAAGCTATGGCGAACCTAGACAACTTAATCAAAAGCCGAGACATCACCCTGCCACCAAAGGCTCACATAGTCAAAGCGATGGTTTTCCCAGTAGTAATGTATGGCTGTGAGAGCTGGACCATACGAAAGGCAGAGCGCCGAAGAATAGATGCTTTCGAATTATGGTGCTGGAGAAGACTCTTGAGAGTCCCTTGGACTGCAAGGAGATCCAATCGGTCCATCCTACAGGAAGTCAAGCCTGATTGCTCCCTGGAAGGACAAATCCTGAAGCTGAAGCTCCAATACTTTGGCCACCTCATGAGAAGAGAGGACTCTTTAGAAAAGACCCTCATGCTGGGAAAGATTGAAGGCAAAAGGAGAAGGGGGTGGCAGAGGATGAGATGGTTAGATAGTGTCACTGAAGCGATGAACATGAAATTGGGCAAACTCCGGAAGCTAGTGGAGGACAGGGAGGCCTGGCGTGCTGTGGTCCATGGGGTCGCGAAGAGTCGGACACGACTTAGCGACTGAACAACAATAGAAACAGGACCATTGGGAGGTGTGAGGCCTCAGCTGGCAGTGTGGTGTGTTAAAAAAATGGACGGTGTGCCTTGACAATTTTAGCATCTTTTCAGTGTGCCATGAGATGAAAATATTAAAAATTGCTTCTCTAGGGCAGCTTTGTGGAGGGTGCAGGGGAGGGAAAGAGTTAATGGGTAATCCCTGTTGCATCAGCAGAAGTGCCTTCTGCTTCTACCAGGCAACCTTGGGAGTATAATTTCACTGTATCGTATCACTGCCACTTGGACTCTACAGTATTATACCACACGTGATGCAATTAAGCAGAGGAAGAATAAACACCATCCACAAAAGCGGTCCAGAAACATGTCTCTTTTTTTTCAAGCGGCACTTGTTTCCTTCATTTAACAAATCTAATTTTCTCCTGACCTGATACTAGAAGTGAACCCATTAGTCAATGTTGTACATTTGAAGCTACTTCTGATCAATTGGTAGCATTTGAAGAGTGATGTTGGTTTTTCTGCTATTACTTAAAAAAGCTAAATAAACCAAAATTCTTATATGCAATTAAGTACCTCAGCGACTGGAAAAATTCCAAAAATTGCTTCATTTCACGAAAATGCACCTTGTGTTTAACACCATGTCACAATGGTTAACAGCCTTTTGCCCAAAAGGCTAACTTACCCACCAATTCCCTGACATATGCTTCATTTGTGCTTGATTAACCCTACATCTCCATTAAGTAATTGTATCTTCTACTACACGATGATTTCTATGCTATAATCTCACAGGGGTCCAGCATGCTCCAAGTATTATTTTGCATCAGGTTAATTTAAATTTCCTACCTCAAGCAGAAATAGATGTTATATTTCAATTATGCTCCCAGCAATTTGCTGTAATTGTTTTTCTACTTTCCAGTTGCTACTTCAGCCATTGCCCACTGACTAAAGCGTTGCATTAGGATTTGGAAATCCCTATTTCCAGTTGCTCTTTAGCCATAGACTAATGAAAGTCTTTTTATATATTACCTCTGCTAATTATGTAAAGAGAGATACACAAATATGCCTATCCTTTGCTGAACTGAGGTGATATTTTCCTAACAATTGTTGCTATGATTCTTGGATGGTTGATCCAACGGCAATTGCCTGTAGCTATTCAGCTTACTCATAATAGCATCCCAGATGCATGAAACCATAGGACATGTAGTTTCCAGAGCACCTGACATCCATACAAAGGATTCTCAGGCACCCTGAAAAACTCTATTTCCAAGAATTCCTGGCACTTGAAGCCACTGTCTTTACAAAGTTCAAGGTACATGAACTGAAGGGAAATGCCATACCAAACACAGTAGTGCATTCCATCCAGCTGAAAGCATGTGGAGTCCTAAACTGAGTGGTTACAGAGTTGTACTTTTAGCTAAGATAGTCCCCCAGATCAGCAACTCAAGGTGCAATCCTTACCAACTTTCCAGAACTGACATGGCTGTGCCAATGGGGCATGTGCTGCATCCTGCAGTTTGGGGGCAGTCATGGAGGCCTCCTCAAGATAAAGGAATGTTTGTTCCCTTACCTTGGAGCTGCATTGCCCTTACCCCACTGCTGGAAAATTGTTTCCAGTTTTGACATAGCTGTGCCAATGGGGCAAGTGCTGCATCTTGCAGTTGGGGGGGGGGGGGCAGTCACGGAGGCCTCCTCAAGGTAAGGGGTTGGCCTGAGCTCTTGAGCTGCCAGGTTTCCCTTACTGCCATGCGATAAATGGGGAGCAGCCAGTCTGACTCAGCAGACAGGATTAGGAGAAAATACCTTCTCAAACATAAACACGATCAGATAGAACTTCAGCCAGAATGTTAACTCACAGCTGTAATCTATTAGAACCACATTAGAAACAATCCACTTAACAAGAGAAACAAGTCATTAAAAAAAGAGGTTCTGTTTGATGATGCATTAAGAATCCAGAACATCTGAATACCAAGTATTATGGTCCTCATCTCATTTTAAAGAATGTAAATGTGACTGAAGCGTAAATGACACCCCTTCTCTCAAACTCCTTTGCCAAACGACTACTCAGTTCTTCCATGTGCCAGAGATAGCCTGGACACCATTGCCAGGAGGTGCCAGAGATGGAACTAGAAATCCAAATTCTGGGCAGAACTGCCCCAAGCAAGGGCTACCTTTTAGTGCAATTCCCTTGGCCCCAAAGGGATATCATGAACTGGAGTGACTCAACTGCTCAGGCTAGTCATTGGCTCACCTGAACAAGAAAGGCAATAAAGACTTCTTGCTTAGGCTAGGATTGGGACCAAGGCAAGAATCAGAATTGAGAACAGACTCAAGACTCAGAACAAGCCATCATTGCCAAGACAACTTGGCCCTCTTGACTTCAACTTACAGCTTGACCCTCTCAGCTTTCACTCTCGAATTGATATACTGACTTGGATCCATTCCATAATTCTGGGATCCAGTGTTTTGGCCCTTGGCTCTGACTCAACCGCTGCCTGTAGCTCCGCTCAAATAACAGTATGAAAAGTTGGCTTGTCAGCCACAGCACAGCCAAGCAAGTCCTGGATGCGGTTTCCTTCCTTTTGGTGATATCCACTACATCTTCTCAGAGCCAAAAGAAAAATCAAACCAATCTTGCAGAACTGGCCAATCAAATAATCTCTTAACTAACAAATTGATATGCAAGAGCCCAACATGGGATACATTGAGCAAAACTAAAATGTTGCATTCATAGATTCACTTATCTCCTCATTATGAAGATTTCTCAGGGAACTGTTATTTAGCCATGCTGGGGGAGAAATGAAAATAAACTGCAAAGAAACCAGTTGGGAAAAGGGTTGTAATTAAGTTAGAAAGAAGCATCTTTATGTAAGTGATAAATAGAAGCTATTACTAGACTATTGTATTGAATGCAGGAGAGCAGAGGCATTACAATTCATTTGTAACTGAAGGATTTATGAGTGGTATGATAGCAGAAGGTAGCTATGGGCTTGCCTAATAAGAGAGAAAGAGGCTGTCAGATCAATAGCTGACTGTTACTAAAAGTCCACATAATGATTGTTAGACAGGCTAATAAAATTTCTGAAGAAATGAGTTGCTAAGAGAATATAGTATAGGTAGTGAAAGTTCTTTGTAGTTCACAGGAAGGAAGTTAAGTAGAAGGAGAGAAAAATACAGTGCAGAAAAAATGATTCCTTCCAAATCAATATCCTTGGCTGGAATTGTATTGAGCGTTTTAGAAGCCAACTTATTCAGATGTCTCTAGTTTAATCCAATGCTAGGGGAATTGTGGGCAAAGACATGTTTAAAATAAGATCTTTTCAATTTCAAGATACTTTTCAGGATGTGATTTGTGACCTAAATTCTGGGGAATTCCTGAGATTCCTCGAAAACAAAATAGGGTTTCATCCAAGTGGGCTATCAGTGATGGCAGACAAGTTTCCCTAAGATACAATTTGCTCACGCTGGAGCTACAGGCAAGTGTTGGGTGTGTGTTCTCAATCACGGTTGCTTTCAAGTGCTGCTATAAGCCAGACCCTCTGCAGCCTGAATGTGTTGCCAGGACAGTGTGGGTTAAAATAAAAATCACAGCCAACATTTTTTCATGGTGGTAGTTATTTCCCCCCTCCCCCACATTAATATACTGCCTTTCTTCCAAGAAGCTCATGGAGGTGAACAGAGCTCCTGCCTCTCTTTTTTATCCCACAAGCCATCCTATAAGACCAGCCCTGTAGGATCAGGCCAATAGGATTAGAACTGTGTGGTAGCTTAGACTAAGACAGTGATTCTCACTGTCTTTTTACATTTTAGCATCGGGACCCACTTTTTAGAATGACAGTCTGTCTAGGACCCACCAGAAGTGATGTCATGGCCTGAAGTTCTGTTATTGTGATGCCAGAGCCTGCTGCTTTTCTGAGAATGCAGCAATAACTTGGGTTATTTCTTAGCCATTTTCCAATAGCAAATTTAATCAGAAAGAAAAAATGCCTATTTATAACCTTGACATAAGCAAAACAACCACACAGCCCTCCCGCTTTCCAGTATCTCATCTTCCCATATTTTCAATATGGCTGCCCTAGGTGCTTCGCAACCCACCTGAAATTGGCTCGTGACCCACTGGTGGGTCCCGACCCACAGTTTTAGAACCATTGGACAAGAGATAATGATCAGCTCCAAGTCATCCAGTCAGTTTCATGGCTGAACAGGGAACTGAAGCCAGCTTTTCCAAGTCCACCACTCTAACCACTGTAACATACTGGCTCTTCATCCACATTGATTGGGACGATACTTGATCCTAGGACAGTGATGGCAAACCTATGACACACATGTCAAAAGTGACACGCCGTAACATTTGGGGTGACCCACCAGCATTCACAAAAACTGACAAAAACTGAGCTTTTTCCACTCATTTTTCATTTTTGGAATTATTTGATGTTTCTTTATATAATACATAGTACCACAAATGATTGGACTGTATTTTTTGTTTAAACAAGTCAATATAAAAGATAGTGTCTCTTTTGTTTGGGAGGGGGGTGACACGCCAACAGAGTCATGTTCAGCGTTTTTTGAAGCTTTGACACACCAAGCCCAAAAGGTTCGCCATCACTGTCCTAGGGCATATTGGTTATAAAAAATGCCCACTGCCAGGAGAAAGCTATGCACTGGAGCTTTTGCTGCCACTGACAGGTGGCAACAAAAACTGCTTGTAAAGGAAAACTGGTCTCTAAAATAAAATAGAGGGGGGAAAACGAATTGGGACCTTATTCATTGGTCTTGAAATGAACTGGGGATTGTTCAGATTGATCTGAAATGAACAAAACAGGAGCCTAAAAATGAACAGCATTTCTAAAATGAAAATCTTTAGAGTGCACATGACTACAAGGAAGACTTTTTCATCCTAATGTTTCTCGCTGTCCCAAACTTTTCATTATTTCTTTACTTAAGGACTCCGTTTTTAAAATCAATGTAGTCTGAAGAACTGTGATAAGGATGATTTCCAGGGAAAGTTAACACATTTCTGGCAGTCAAATAATGACTCTTGATAGATGACCAGCCATGATTTGTTCCAAAAAGACTAATGGATAATGTTTTAAAATGTCTATTTATCCTAATATATTCTGAAGACTGAGCTCAAGAGGAAACAGTAATAGTTGCACTTAGACAATCAAATTAGAATGTCTGATAATGGATGGCAGTTTATGGCATGTGGTTCGTATTCATGATGAATGATATAAATGCTAATTTGCTGTCTCCATGATAATTCTAGAACATGCCTTCCAGCATTAGTAATGGTAAAACAATCCTATTCACCAAAGCTTTGGAAAGTCATATGCTAAATGAAAAGGGGTTCATAATTACTTCTGGGCATAAATTGATTTATACCTACAACGGTATTACCTGAAAGAAGGTATGGGAATGAGGGATATAGAGAATGTTGTAATACTCTCCCTATGAGGTAGGTAGGCTGCGATAGGGATTTGCTAAAGTCCATCTAATCTGTGGAGGTTTCAATCTCATATCCACCTGATTCAAGCTCAACATTCTGTTCATACCAACATAAGCAAGAGCATAAGAATGTTGGGATATACTAATTATTCACCCCCAAACCTTTGCCTTAGCCACTTAATTCAGTGGTTGTCAAACTTTTTAGATGACATAGAGGCTACTGCCTGGTTTATAAATGCCAGGATGGTGGCGTTTACAAAATGCCAGTGATTGTGATTGGGCAGCAGTGCTCCTGCCCCCAAATAGCAGGTTGTTTCGCCCTTGATGCTAATAGCCTAATCTGCCCTCTCTGTTTTACAAACCATCAACAATTGAGTCATTACCCACTGGTGGGTCCCAGACACAGAGTGTGAGAACTGCTGCCATACTTCATTTAACAACCCATACTTTCAGCATTACTCCAAAACCTCCTGGTATATGCGGCAGTGTGCCAAACGTGTCACATTACCCTTTCCTAGTGATGTGTCCGTTCTGCTCTTCCCATGACCTGGACTGGAAAGTAAGAAGGGGATGGATCAAAACAGGAAGTGGCACCTCTGAAATTGTAGCTCAGGGGAGTAAAACACGTTTCATACAGCAGGCCGAATAGTGTTCGTGATGCCTGCTTAGGGCCAGAAGTGATGTCATTAAGCAGGAAGTGATGTCATTTAAGCAGGTGAGGAGAAAGAGGAAAAAAGGAGATGAGGTAAAGGTGCATACTTTCTGCAAATCTGCTGTCTGAGCTGACCACATCAGTCAGCCTCATGGATTCACCAGCCCTGCAAAGCTTTAAATGACAGATGTCCTTGACATTTCTCTCCATTCTGATACTCGTAGTGCTGGGTATGCTTTTTAGAACACACGTTAACATGCACATGGAGAAAATTAATTGCGTGTGCAGGGACTGATTGCAGTGGCCAATGAAGTGTGTTTAGTAGTTCGGGAGAAGGGAAAGGAAGACGGGGTGAAGGTGGAATAACAAGCACAGGGACAATGATACCACAGTTGCAGGGAAGGGAAATCTGGCAAATTAAAAGTATGGCCTTCCTCACAACCTGTGGGATCTGAGGCCTCTTACAATCAGACCAACTCCAAAATACAATACAGGCTTGGTTTGTGCTCTCTTGACAGTTACCCATAACCAGGTACACACGTAATCAAGCATATCACACATAATGCACCCAAAATTTAAAAAAAAATACAAGGGCTGTCAAGTAACAACAGTCACTTTGTCTCTAATTCAGCTGCATTAATGATAAAGGCAAAAGCCCACACACGTTTTAAGCCTATCCTAAGCCTAATAGCTAGGCAGTCCCACAGCTTCTCAAGATATTAGAGTTGCCAACCCTCCAAGATTGGCCTGGCGTCTTCAGAAATCGGAACAGATCTCCACGTGACTACTGAAGGAAATTTCAGTAGAAGGGACTCCTGGGTTTTGTGGCATTATAGTTTCTTTGGAGGGGGGAAATCCTTAGGAATAGCTATGTTTAGCAACCTTAAAAGATACTAATTATGAATGTGCTTTCAAAAACAAACAAACCAGGTTGTACAATCTAGTACTACAGGGTTGAAAAGCAGCCTTGGGTAGTGGTAGTAATGTTTTCTTTTTCTCTTTGAAAAAGTTAATCCTGCTCAGAGCAAGGATTAGCACAGCCACATCCTCTTATCCATATTTTAGGTGCCAAAGCTCACAACAAAGAAGCTTTCCAGCTCCCTGTTAGTAATCCTGCTCTTGTTTGTTCATTCATGCTTGTTTCACTTCCTGTCTGTATTCCAACCAGATCCACGTTAAGAGCATTCGGATGCTTCACAGGGTGGAAGAACCTTTGTTAGATAGTCAGGGTTGATAGTCAACCCTTGATAGCCAAAAGTCAAGATTGGTTATTCCTAACTGGTTTCTCATAAGGTTAATGTGCCAATGGCAGGCAGGGATGGCTTCTCCTGCTGCAATGATGGCTCTGCCAACTATCTCTTTGCGTCTAAGAAAGATAAAGGAGCATCTCCTAAAGACTGGTATAGTAGCAAGAAAATGACACGTATGGAAAGCTATGTCTTGTCTACCTGCACTGAATGGATATCTGCATGACTTCTCCATCACATTCAGCTGGCACGATTTATGGCCCATTCAGCCAAACACACACCAATAGCCTTATATGGTGGCCCACTAGGACATGCTCATGCTCAATTAGGACATGTTTTTACTGTCTGCCTAAGATGACCACACAGGTGCTTGGCAGGCTGGTTGACTGTGTTTGGCACGATAGGCCACAAGTTATGCTTGAGGACCCCATTACAATACCCTGATTGATGACCCCAGTTCTATCTTGTACACTATCATGGCTCTCGTATGCACAGGCATCAAGCTGGAAAGGCTTCACGGCGGACTTTGTAAATCACATCTTAAGGGTCTCAAGCCTCTTGAGACTGGTACTGACTACCCCTCTGGCCCTTACATACCTTAGGATACCCACCAGATCCCTACTCCTCTTCCTAGTCCTGTGCTATACCTGCCAAGCTGACTAGTCCAAATCTCACCAAATATCCCCCCTGACCGTCCAGGTATGCCACTGAACCTAGATCCTTCACATTTAACAGCTGCCACCATTTCTCTCAAATAATATCAAATAAAAACAAATGCGTCTCCAGACACATCTTGCTTGATTATGAAGTCCAGATATCAGTAAGGCACTGCTGAGCTTTCCCCCATTTTTGCTGAGCCCTACTCTGGTTTCACAGTCCTTTCCCCTTTTTTTTCAAGGATTTGCAACCTTGTGTCATCATTTAGCCCACCTCATGATATCACCAGGCCCGGCCTCTGGAATTTCAGGTGTTGAATGCATCCAACTTGGCAACCGTACTCACAGTGCAATCCTATACCCCGCTTAGCACCGGCGCTGCGCTCTGGCGCCAGCCTAATGCTGTCGCAAACATGCTGTAAAGCACGTCCGCATCAGCGCTATGGCGCTCGGCCAGCCAAGCAGCAGTGGCAGTGATCGGGTGCTGGTGCAACCATTGGCAGCACCGCCCATGTGCCAATCAAGCACCAGCATTGCTAGGTTGGTGCAGGGCCTCCGGGAGGGCGTTCCAGAGATGTTCCAGGGTGTAACTGGGTGGCGCAGTGGGCGGAGACGGGGTTAATGATGCAATTGTGCTGCAGGACGGCTGAAGCGCCATATCCTAATACTAATTCCTGGCCATGGCGGCCCCAATTCCGGCTGCTTCCATGCACATTCCTCTGCACCTGCTATTTTGCCAGTGCAGATGCAAGCAGGCCCATAGGGGTGACTGGGGCTTATGCGGGTGCAAGGGGAAAACCTCCCCTTGTCCTGCACGTTGCTGCTGCTGCCTCCAAATGGGCCTTAGGATATGGTCCTGCTATGTCGGCCTTACTAGGCTGGCTTTGTATAGGATTGCGCTCTCACACTCATTGGCCACAAAGTTGAAAGGAGCAACTTTACCTCCCAGCGAGCAACTGAGTAGAACTGTAGCAAGTGAATAGAAAGCCTGCACACTTGTTCTTATCTGCCTACAAATAACAGAACTAGACTTATCTTCTTATATGAAAGCTGAACATGCAGAGCAAGGCCTGGAAGATCTCTAAGGGGGGCAAAGGCCTCAAATGCTCCTCAGTGGCTACAGCCTCACCACATTGAATTAAAATAGCACTTTATGCTGGCCAAGTGATTGGCTTGACTAGGCAATTTACATTACACCAAGATATCACAGTTAGCCTAATGTGTTCCATTTTGGAATTGCCATCTGCCTTTGCATTTTAATTAACACTTTTATAAAAGAGCAGCAGGTTGCAAATGTAAGGAATGATTGGAGAGGAAATTTGATACAGTCAATATGGATAGATGTTTTACCTAGATTCACATGTGGGATGCATTTATCACATTCAGATCAGCATGTATTTGTACTTGTAAAATTACCAAATGACATTCCCCTTTTCCATTTCCTCAGTATAAATGTATAGTATACTCAGTATAATATTATACTCAGTATTATAGTATATTATAAACAGTATAATCCTATGCATCTCTAATCAGAAATAAATCCCATTGATTTCAAGAGGATTTACTCCCAGGTAAGTATCTAGGATTGCAGTCCAGTGCTTTTAGCATCTCAACAACATTCTACAAGAAAATACAGTTACCCAAGACCATTTTGCAAAGAAAAATTATTATTTTTAATTTTAAAAAATTATAATTTTTTTTTAAAAAGAAAGATAACATGCAGACATTAAAACAATTCAATTTTTTTATAAACCTGCAAAGCACAGCCTTGTGATTCCCAAACTGCAGCATCATAACCCACTAGGAGAACTGGAAGCCAGACGTTCCCCCTTAAGGGGAGTGACCGTGCGGGGATTGTAGCAACAGTGATGCAATGATCGTGGCACTGCTGCTATCAAGAGGCTTTTTTTATTTACCTGGGGGCAGTGATGGTCTCTCACAGGGTGCAGGGGGCTCTCAGTCCCCTCTGTGAGACTTCTCACTGCTGTAAACAGTGATCGGGACTCACTTCCAGTATTCGACTGTGGCACCGTCGCCACCTCCACCCCTCCCTGCTCCTGCAAAGACTTAGGTGGTTCTCAACATCCAAGTAGGATTTGGTATATTTTAATGGTATATTGTTTTTACAAATGTTTTTAGTGGTATATTGGGTTCTAACTCAATATATTTCATTCTCACCAGACAATTAGCAAGTAGTTTCCTACTCATGTCATAAAGAATAAGGATTATAGATCTTTCTGAGCTGCACAGAAAACCCACCTGTAAGAACTGGGCTCAGTTTTGCCCTTGCTAAGGCACACATCTAGATCTCCTCTGAGCAGTGAGAGAGCTAAAGCCACCTTGGGCACTCACACTAATGAGGGAAAAGCGGGGTGGAAATCAATATACAAGCAAATGGCTCAATCCTGTGGGCATTTTATGACAATGTATCTCCCAGCAAAAGCATTGCTGCTATGCCAGTCACTGTCATCACAGCTCTCCAACCCTGCCACTACAAAGCCCAGGCTGTGCCAACTCCAGTAAGATGGTGAAAAGGGTGTGATATGGGCGGGATGGGGAAGGCAAGGAGAGGGCAGAGGGTGGTTTGGGGGAGAGAGGGATTGGATCCCAGGGGTAGCAACTTGCACGCAGGATCCTATCCCCTCTTTCCCACTGCATCTCACCCCTTTCCTCTCCTTGAACTTATGCCAGTTCCACAGCTGGTGTGGGTCCAAAGAGACCCATAGGCATAAGTGAGTAATGTAATGTTTTACTTACCTTTATTTTGCCATCTGTTAACACACACACACACACCCATAGCACACAGCGCAGCCTCTGTTGGTATGGCCAGGGGCAGATTAACCTAATAGCAAAAGTAGCATATGCTACATTTTTGAGGGCCCTGCACTAAATGCTTGCAAGCTGTCTCCGGTGAAATCGGCATCTCATGATCTGACAACCCACGTTGGGGGGAGCTGCATGTTGCATGGTACATAATCACTGCAGACAGCATTAATAACATGATATGAATGCATCATCCAGATTTAACTTCACTGTGGGCACAATCCAACATGTGTTCCACCAGCACTGGCTGTCTTAAATGTGCCAAAAAGCATGTTGCAACGGCTGAAGAACTGGCGGCTCCGGTGGGAAGGCCTGTACTAGCCTGCTGGTTAGCACAGAAGACCAGCAAGTGCCAGAGCTAGTAAACTCTGTGCAGACAAGTGGAGGAGCCATTGGAGGCTGTAATGGGATGAAGAGATAATGTAATAGTGTGGGGAGAGAGCAGTGACGGGGGTCCCTTTATAACATAAGCTACAGGCCCCGCACTAGCTTCATCAAGCCCTGGGCACATCTGCATACTATGGAATGGAGGGGATAGGATGAGCTATAAAAGCCATTTCAAAAAACTCAGGTAAAAACCACATACAACCACTCAGTCACAAATGCATATTTTCCTCAGTGATTACCAGGGCAATCCTGTACTTCCCTTACTTCTGATGGATCAGAAGTAAGTTCCTTTGAGTTCAACGGGATTTGCTCCCAGGTAAATGTGTATAGGGGCCGTGGTGACTCAGCGGGTTAAATCGCTGCTGCTGGGCTTTCCTACCGGAAGGTTGGGAGTTCAAGACTGCATGACGGAGTGAGCTCCCGTTGCTTGTCCCAGCTTCTGCCAACCTAGCAGTTCGAAAGCATCTAAATGCAAGTAGAGAATTAGGGACCACTTCGGTGGGAAGGTAATGGCGTTCTGTGCGCTACGGCGTAGAGTCATGCCAGCCACATGACTACGGAAGCTTGTCCTCGGACAAAACACCGGCTCTACAGGCTTTGAAATGGAGATGAGTACCGCCCCCTACAGTCGGTCATGACTAGACCATTCAGTCATGGGGAAACCTTTACCTTTTAAGTGTATATAGCAGTGGTTCCCAAACTTTTCTGCATCAAGACTCACCTAAAAAAAGTTCCACTTTACCAGCCACTCAAGCCTCTGAGATTACAATGGTGATTGGACAGCAGTGCTCCTGCCCCCCAGTAGCAGTTTGTTTAACCCTTGATGCCCATAGCTTAATCTGCCTTCTCAGTTTCACAAACCACCAAAAACTGTGTTGTGACCCACTGGTCGGCTTGTGTATAGGATTGCAGCCTAAAGCGGATTTACCAGTTGAACACTGCTAAAGCAGAGCAACAGTTTAATTTTAGAACATCATATGACAGCTAGTAGCTGTTAAAAAAGCTCATGGTCAAGGTTACTGTGTAGGTTTTTAGGAAAGGACCTGCAAATAAAACCATAAGAATAATGTTGCAACCATTTTGAACATTTAATCTCTAAGCCACTCAGGCTGAAAAAAAATGGTTTAGGAAATAAATGTCAAGAGAGAAAAGGAATCAAGAACATTGTTTCAGCAGTTCACAGCATATTTAGCAGAAATCAAATTTTGGTTTTCACTTTTTAGTCTACCCAGAGCACACACGATGTTCACTTTTAAGAAACGACACTCCTTGAAAAGAATCTAAGCCCAATATCTAACTTCCTATATCTTCACTTCTATAAGATAACACACTGTTCTTCATTATAACAACCCCCTTCCAAGAGGCAACTGGGGAGCTTGCAAAATAAATGGTAACCTTTCCACCTTGTTTAAACAAGCAGAGATGCCCACTCCTATGTTTTTCTTGCCTGCTGCAAAGAAGTGCAAACATACAATTGCTTCAGGTCCCCTTTCAAATTCCATAGAGATCAATGGATCAATGGAGCAGTGGATCAGTTGTTAAAGAGAAACAGGAGACAGGAATGTAACGTAAGTTACAGAAATTGGTTTCTTTGTATAGCTGTGGCTCTTCAGTATTAAAAGTTACCCTTATGTAACTAATTTGACACAAGCAAGAATGCCATTACTGATTTAATACTCATTGCCACACTTGAAAAACATTACAATTATTTTTTATCAAATAAAAAAAGGAAGGCATACAGACAAGATGGAGGGTACAATCCTAACCTGGAGTTAGGTGGCACAGTTAGGCCAGCAATGTTCGGCGAGCACAAGGGACACCATGAAGTATGTTTGGCCCACACTCGGAGTCAGAGAGGCCAGCACAAAGGCATGCACCATCCTCCCTGAGAGTGGTCCAGATGCGCTTTACGGTGCCCCATGTGCCGGCCAAACTTTGCCAGCCTAACTCCAGGTTAGGATTGCACTGTCAGACTCAGGGAGGATGGTGCACATCTGGGTGCTGGCCTCTCTGACTCCAAGAGTTGTCCAAACATACTTTACAATGTCTCTTGTGCTGGCCAAACTTTGCTGGCTTAACTGTGCCGTCCCAACTTCAGGTTAGGATAGCACCCTAAGCCTTATATTTGTTGTGTGCTTTTCCTCTTTAAACGCAGGGCTTCTTTCAGTGTTTTATTTCTTACTACCCTTCAGTGGATAGGAGGGAGCCCTTCCGGTGTTGCACTTTGATGTATGCCACCCATGTATGATGTGTGCAACACTGGACAGACCTCTTCTATCAAATCCCTTGATACGTAATCATACCGTAATCCAAAGTCTGACATGTAATACCTTTAGACAACTATGGAGTACAAATATCATATGCTGCTCAACTATAATAATAATGATTGTGAAAAAGCCTACTGTTGCTGAAAGGCACACCTTTAAAATAAATAATCGGGCTTATATAATCATGCAACACCCTTCAGCATGTATACATTTTGTATAGCACTTACATAATGAAGGCTTTTGTAATAAAACAGGCTATTTATCAACTGTTAGCAGCAATTTTCTTCTATTTTCCAAAACCACAGTATAGTTACAAATGTGCTCAAAGGAGCATAGTAGTCTGGGGTCTGGCCCAGACAGAAATGTACATCTAGAAGATGGCATTACAGTGCAACGCATAAGCGCAGTTGCCAGTTTTTCAATCTTTTTCCATTTTACCTTGAAGCAAATCTATAGTTAAAAGCCAAGAGCAAATTTCAAGGCACATTAGAATAGCATTCAATATTACTTTGAGGGTGCAATCCTAACCCTGTGCTGGAACAGGCAGGCCAACTGGCCTGCCCCATATCCAACATGGGGGTGGTTCAGGCTGCAATTTCCTTTTCTCCCAGGTAGCGTGACAGTGGCTTGAATGGGGCTACTCTGCTCTGCAGTGCCAAAATGGGCAGCGCAAATTTGAGCAGCCCAGATTGGGGCTGGGCTTCCCAGGATGGGTTAGGATTTGGCCTGAGTGCCAGACCCACCCCCTCCCTGGGCCGATCCACCCACGATCACTATGAGGTTGCTGTCAACCTCAGCTAGTATGGTAAGGAAGACCATTTTCCTCAGTTGCTCACTCGGTGTGCTGGCCCTCTGACAGTGATCAATGATACAGTTACATATATTTTCATTTTACTATTATTAAGAACGTTTATATACTGCTTTTCAACACAAAAAGTTCACCAAGTGGTATACATAGCAAAATAAACAAATAAATGGTTCCTTCTCCCCAAAAGACTCACAATCTAAACTGGATAAAGAAGAAACACCAGCAAAATCCACTGGAAAAAGATCCTATGCTGAAGTGAAAGTGCCCCCAGCTAAATATAAGGGGAGCACCACTTTAAATAACGATTCGTTGCCCAGTTAGCAAAAGTTGAAGAAGGGGCACTGTAACTGTCTGCTTTTCTGCCTTACTGCCCAACCCTTTCCAATCCCCCCCCCCCGCCCATTTCTACTCAATGCTAGTGCTAGCTTGCTGGAAACTCTGCAGCAAAGTTCTTCATTGAGCCAGACTTGGGAGTCTCATGCCCAACAACTGGGACAGTGGTCAACCTGGTGGTCCCCAATGCCACCTTTGATCTTGTTCCCTCTGCTAATAGAGATCTTAGAAACACACACACACACACACACACACACACACACACACACACACACACA